>OZ038433.1:30865835-31043335 GCA_964036275.1 Litoditis marina
CCTTTTGAGTAGAATACTGTTGTGCTCTTCGATCTCCATCACTATGACCTTCTTGTTTGCAAAATTCGTGTCAATTAGTAGTTTATTATGAGTTTTTTAGTTTTTTTTTTCAGAAAGAATGGGAAAGTTGTGCCCCCTCATGGGACCGAAAATGTCGGCTTTCTGGTGAGTTTTTTTTTCTCGAAAGTTACGATTACAATACTAAATCTTCATCTGGTCAGTCTTTCATGTTTCATTCCAAATTCTAATTCGACTATACAGAATAATACACCAGCAAGGTTGTCCGAATAGTCAGAAAAGTTCGAAAAACGGACTACTTTTTGGCCGAAAAGATGAAAATCGGTCTACTTTCGAGGAAAAATCTTAAATTTTCACGTGTTTACATCTGAAAACGGATTACTTATTGTCGCTTAGTCGGACCTTACTGGGGTATGTACAGAATGAAACACGGTCCATTGCGGTGTCACGATATTCTAATTACACGAACTAGAACTTTCATTCACGGTTGTGCGAATCCATGAATTAATAGTTCTATTAAACATTTTGATCTACATTACTAGCATGCGCCTGGACTTCAAGAAAACTTATAATCTTGTATAAGTAGAGTCATTAATGTTTCCGTTGTTCTATTGCACATACGCGCGCTACGCGCATCATAGCAATCTGATCTGAATGACCAAAATACTGAAAAAAAAACGGGCTCCCTTTGCCCTTTTCGACAATATTGGGAGAATTTGCCCGTTCTTGATATAAAATCATGTAGTGTGAGTTTCACTTATCAAAATCTGGAAGTTGCTCGCTTTTCGAAGCAAAGTTCTCACTTTTTTTGAGGTTTCTTTACTTTATCTTGTTTTTCAGCATGATCATGTCTGTCTGGGGTGTCATTTTCCTCGGTCTCCTTGGTGTGTTTTTCTATACTCAAGCCGTCACCCTTTTCCCCGATTTGCACTTCCACGACGAAGGAAAGACGCCGTCTGTAGCGTGAGTTATCTATTATTTCATTGAACTGTTTTTTTCTAAATTCGAAACTAATTCGAAAACATAGGGTCTCTTTTTGTTTTCCGTTTTTTTCCCTGGCTGAAAATGCTGAGGGTTCGATAACCTAAATCATGCAGCCAGTATAATAGTCATATCATACTACACTAACGCTGTTCAAAATCTAGAAAAAGGGCCCTGTCAAACTCGGAAAGTAATTTGACTCCAACCTTTTATATTCTCCATTCTGAGGTGAAACTTATTTGTGCAATATGCACAATAAGGTGAAGCAAACATTCATGCACTTTTTACTTAGCAAAGAGGGAGTGTTTGTAAAATGTACCCCAGTTTTGTTCTCAAGGTTCTCTTTTCAGTGATATTGAAGCTAAGTACAGTGATAAGGCTACGCAATGTTGGATCGCCGCTGGAATGTATGCTGTTACGTTAATTATTGTTTTCTGGCAAAACAAGTTCAATACACAGGCCATATTTTAGATGCGTTCTCTCCACTTTTTTTCAAATGTCCTTCTATTTCCTAATTTGCGTTTGATCATAAATTAGTTCAATTCACCGAAATATTTTCATAATATATCTTGATTTATATAGCGCATAATTGCTCTCCCCAGATGTATAATTCTGAAATCTCGCTCTTGGAGATATCTTGTTCGCTGTGGTTTTTTATTAGTCGTATTTGTGTTCAGAAGAGACATTCCGTAGATTTGTGATAAGTATAGATGTATAAATTTCGTATTCTTACATGTTGTGATTTTAATGAACCTCAACACATCGTTTTCGTTATACTTTTGCTGCGTGTCGGATCGTTTCGTTTAAAAGAGGTATAACATTCACGCCATAAATTTGCTGTGGATTTAGTGACAAAAGGAAAGTACGGTGAATTTGGATTTGTCATGGATGCAGTAGTATTTACGTGCAGCAAGTACATCATTGCAAATTTTGTTATTAGCACGTTACATAGTTAGCAGACAGTATATACACAAATCTATTGTTTTAGTTAATTGTCCAAATAACAAGCAGGACATTATATCAATATTCAGTACTTCCAAGTTCCAGGACAGAACCACCGTTTCAGTTAAGAAAACCGTAAGTTTGTAGACATTTTGGTACTTTTCTCACGGTCAAGTCTTATAACTGCCTTGGTGTAGGCCTTTCTGAACTATATTTCAATATTATGAAAGGATAATCATCGAATGAGATGAATAGGATATTTCAACGAACTTCATTTCATCCGAAACTTCGAAACTGCATTTGTTTCGAAAATTCGCACCATTTCTTCACGATACAAAACCAGAAAGTGCAGGTCAAAGAGACTAGGCGTAGATAGGTCTGCCGTCTGCTTTTTTCTGATGTGCACGCACTGTTGATAAGAAATCAGCCAACTACAGAAATTGGCGAAATATGGTCTCACTTTCAAGTGGGAAGTATGCCAATCAAGCTATCTGGAACCAGGATTTTGTTCATCTCTACACCGCTACGCTACTATCGGGGCGTAAACAATTTATCGAAACTCCGTAGCAACTTAGTCAACTTTTCATTTTTTCTCGAACTAGGCGTAGTTGTTTAGTAACAATTCGCTAAACGACTATCAAATAACGCTACTAATTCCCTAGTTACAAACCGCTACTAGCGCTAGTATTGCCATAACCTCATCTTCACGTTAATTCTAACATTGTTTCTTTGCGACTTTGCGCTCTGAATCGTGGCTCGCCCTCGTTCGAAAAGCACATGGAACAAAAAGTTGAGAGAACAGCATGTGATACATTAGTATGTTTGTACTATTTGTCGAGTACATGAATGTGTTGAATAAATATTGAAATGTTGAAATACTAGCGCTTTGGGGGTGGGTTACAAACCCCTCAACTTTGATTTGCGAATACTGATCCACATCCAACTTGAATTACGGAAATAGAAAAAAAATAACCTCGAACCCGGCATAAGTGGTGAACAGTAGAGTACGAAAAATTGTAGTTTGTAGTTTGCTGATTATGGAGTACGGTAACTGTCGAGATTCCGCAGAAATTTTGCGACTCATCATTTTGCGTGTCACGTCGGTGTTTTTTTGGCATTTCAAATAATTTATTAAATTAAATAGGACTTTTAAATTACTGTATTTCATGAAATTCTAATCATGATTATCTTAACTGGTTGCTTGTTCGCTCCTCAGGAATTGCTTGGCTGCTAGCCGGCTAGCAGGCCATTTTGCGATAGGTCAAAAGTAGGGATTCTTTCTGTTATACCTGATTTCCTTTCCCGAGCACTTTATTTGGGACCATAACTTTCTTTTCAGATTGGTGTTCACGTTTAAAAATTATCGTAAAGGCGAAAAAGTGCTCAGAGAATAAAACGAAAACCCAGATTCAGTACAGCGAATTACAGCGAATCTGGAGAGTTACGGATGTGAAAACAGACCCAAAACTAAAGTGTTACTTGTTATCAAATAGATGCTAGAAAAAATTCGGATAAAGTGAGGAATAGACTGAGTTTTGACCTATGACAAAATGGGCTGCTAGCTGGCTAGCAGCCCGTCACTGCCTGTGTCATGAATCTCAGCTGGATCTCCATACTGTGTTTTTTCAAAGCGGGATGCTTTTCTTTTGTCAGTTTCGTTTTGGTCGGTTTTATTTGGTTTGCGTTCATTCATTTACTATATGGGTTTTTAGTTATTGGGTCATTTTAGTGACACCTTTTCTCACTTCTCATGAACATATTCTAGTATAGTGTATTTCAGTTATTGACATGAATTCCGTCGCAGATATTTTGAATGAGGCAGAACGCCAATTCACCCAGGAAGAGAAAATCAATGTTCCTCTGATGGATCAGGCAAGTGATCATATACCAGTAAGGTCTGACTATTCGACAAAAAACAATCCGTTTTATGATTAGAACACGTGAAAATTAAAGGTTTTGTATCAAAAATAGACCAATTTGCTCATTTTCAACGAAAAACTAGCCCGTTTTTCGACTAAGAAAATGTTCTGACGATTCAGACATGTAAGTGATTGTTTACGATTTCACTGTTTTCCGGTGAATTTTTTCAGTTCCTCCCGAAATGTTGTGGTGAGCCTAGAAGACTCAGTAAACTGGTCCGAATAGCCATTCATTCGAAACATTCAGAAAACGAGCTTCCTAGCAAGAGTTTTTCTGTATACGGCGATGTAGTTTTTCAAAAATACAATTCCCTTTGTCGACAACTCATAGAAATGTTTTCAATGAGTAATTTGTATCAGCACGAATGTTCAGGTGGTGAGTATCATGCACAGTGGCAGTGGAGATTGTCAGCGAAAAGCCAACGTCATTCTAGTGCAACTGAAGGAATCTCCAGATTCTTGGACAAAGGTTGGATTTCTGTTTTCACTCGTTGGATACTTTGCCTGTCTTGTTAAAATATTGGTACTACTTTATTGTGTGGTATTTCCTCTATTGTGGAATTGTGGTTGTAAATCATGAACAGTTGAGTCGAGAAACAAATTCTTATTCGAAGACTTTCGTTTCGAAAGTTACTTTCAAATGGCTGTTTGGATTGTTTAGAAATAGTTTACAGTCTGAAATTATTGTTCCAAATACAATAATCGTTTTAATATTGTAGCTACTGTTTTCAGGTGGATACAATTCTACAGTATTCTGAAACAATGGAGGCCAAATATTTCGCGTTGCAGGTGTTAGAATGTGTGATTCAAACGAGGTAATTTTTTCTGTGGTTTAATAGGTGGTCAAGACGGTTGGTACGTGATACATAGTACATCAGCTGACTTTTCTAGCTGGACTGGATCATCTTGAAAACCCGATTATCATTAATAAATTCATGAATAACTTTTCCTATAAATAAAGAACATGTACAAGTTACATGATTCCCAATTCAAAGTTGAGTTTTTTTCCCAAAAATCAGCTGATTTTGCTTTCTAATTATTTTTTTACGAACATTTCAGATGGAAATCACTGCCGGTGGAGCAACGCGAGGGAATTCGAGGGTTCATAGTGCATCATATTCTGGAGCTCACGTCATCAGCTGAAAGTCTGGACAAGAACAGTCTTCTCGTGCACAAATTGAACCTGGTCCTAGTACAGGTAGCTTAAAGCTTATTATTATTATTATTTCTAGATCACACATCAGTATGGTTGGCCTATTACACCGGTAAGGTCCGACCAGTCGACAGAAACTAGTCATTTTCATATTGAAAAACGTGAAAAAAATAATGATTTTGAATAAAAATAGACAAATTTCCTCGTTTTCGTTCGGCGAAAAAGTAGCTCGTTCTTCGAGTTTTTCAACTGGTCGGACAAGTTTACTGGGAAGACGGGGCTATGAATTATGAATGTTCAATTTCATTTTCAGATTGTCAAACAGGATTGGCCAAAGAGTTGGCCCACGTTCATAACGGATCTAGTGAGCTCATCGAAGTCCAATTCGAACATGTGTACCAATAATATGAATATTCTCAGTCTTCTCAGGTACGTGCAAATACTTTTTGACGTAGATCAACATCCTTTTTTCATATTACAGGAAGACTAGTACTTTTTCTGCCATTTCTTGCCGTATGTGAGGAAATTGCTAATGTGAAACATGTTTTGTTTGAGAAGATGTTAGTGGGTGAGGGTGAGAACATAAACAATGGGAGGAGATTACACTAGTTCTGTAAATCTCCAGTTGTATTATAGGTAAACTACCCTGTCAAAATGGCGCTGAACCTTGCTCATTCTTGCATTATTCTAGATTCTGGAACTTACGCTCATTTTTGGAAGTGAAAAGTGCTAGAAACGCAATAAACCAGGAAAATAATCACTTTTGCAGGGATATCATAACCACTTTTAAGATTACTGAATACTCTTACTCACGATCATTTATGTTGACTTGACATTATACTATTTTACCTATGAGTTGTACTTTGTAGTGAAGAAGTGTTCGACTTTGGATCACAGAATCTCACGCAGGCGAAGGAAATTTATTTGAAGCAACAGTTCTGCGAGCAGTTTCAAGAAGTGTTCACCCTTTGTAAAACTGTACTGGTTAGTTTAGTTAAAGTGTATTCTTTGTCTCCCCCCCCCCCCCCCTCCTTTCTCTCTATCTCCGTAATCACCCCAGTAAGGTTCAACTATTCGCCAAAAAGTGTCCGTTCTCAAATTGAAATTTATTGGTTTTGCTGATTTTGCATCAAAATTAGACAAGTCCTTTTTTATTTCAACCGAAAAGTAGTCAGTTTACCGATTTTTCCGGGCTACGGACAAATGTACTACGGTATGTGTGTAATGTTTTCTCTAATTGCTATGAACGATTTGGAACTGGATCCTAATTCGGTTACTTTTTTGTTGTATCCCTTGACTAACAGGTATCAGTGTTTGTGGTACTTCTTCTTTTTGATATTCAAGAAAGGCACTTATTCTGATGGAATCTTGCAATTTCAGGAAACTTGTCCAGCTAATGCCATGGTGCAGGCTACTCTCAAAACACTGCATCGGTTTTTGAGTTGGATTCCCGTTGGATATGTTTTCGAGAGCAACATCACGCAACTTCTCACAAGAAATGTCAGTTTCAATATACTAGTGAGATACGACTTCAAAATAGAACCATTTCTTTTTCGAATAGTTCTTCTCTCGAATGATTTGCATTTTGCATTTCAAATATGAGCGTTTCCCGATCCCGACATTTCTGTTGTGGATACGGCTGAAAACTCGTTCTCAAATTGTATTGGAAGTCATATGAGGGGGTGGCAAACCGCAAAGTATGAATATGTGTCCTTTTCTGTTACTTTTACTGTATTATTGATTTTTCATAGCCATTCGTTTAGTTCCTCAGTTTGGAAGTGTACCGGGTGGTAACTCTGCAATGCCTGACGGAAATTAGTACCATCGACATCGGAACTCGAGATGACTATGTGCCTATTCTGCAGGAACTGTTCCACACCACGGTCAATGAGGTACTATCATTGCTCTCTCAGATCAGACTACAAACTATACTCAATACGTAGCAGCATCCTGTTATCTATCATCAAAACGGAATCTATATATCAGGTTGTTACTAAAATATTAGTGTAACTAGAACGGAATCTGTTTTTTTAAATAGCTGAAATCTTCTAATTTCATAGAAAGAAAGAAATCATCGTTTCCGGTGTTTGATCCGGAGTTTTTCTTACGACCCGCCCATATTTCTATGGATAATTATATTGTGGTTCAGATTGGTATCCTACTGGGACAGGATGGAAATCCCGACTTTGTCACCCCCTACAGGGATGGAACTAGTCAGGATCAGCGGTTCATCAACTGCCTGGCGCAGTTTCTCTGCGCTTTCCTCAAAGAACACTCCAGACTTGTTGAGGTGAGTTTCAATTTTTCCGACCATGACTACAATCATTGTTCTATATCTATTCATTCGAGCATTTTTCTTCTCAATTCTTGATTTGGGTCAACCTCAAACACCAATGAAGTTGTCGAGTTGAGAAGTCACAATATTACAAAAAAAGGTTTGAAGGCAAACTTCACCTTTTTCGCATATAACGTATTTTGTACATATAATTTGTAACGTATTTTGTAGTTTGTACGAAAGAAGAATTCACTATGAATACAACTCATATTCTCTGCTTCCCACAGGTACCCAATGATAGTGAAGATCGCACATATGCTGATTTACATCATTATGCCTTGACGATGATCCTTGCTATCAGTAAGATTGATGACGTCGAAGTATTCAAGGTGAGTAGTGGATTGACCACACCAGTAAGGTTTGACTATTCTCGAAAAGTTGCCCATTTGTCGTTCTCACATACGTGTATTTTCATGTTTGTGCGTGCGTCGAAAATACACCGAATATTCACATCGTTGGCAGTTGGCGAATAGGAGGCCGTTTTAGGAAGGGTTCTGAAAGTTGGAATCGGGATAGAACCTCTCTACCGGAATAAACTAAAAACTAACAAGGCCACAACCTACAACTACTGTTTTTCGCAATGTTTGTCCCTTTTAAAAAGCTTGCGTTAGGCCGGTGAGCCGTGTACAACACCGTGTTCCGTAACCGTATTTGTTTCTGTTCCAGATCTGCTTGGATTTCTGGAA
This sequence comes from Litoditis marina, assembly GCA_964036275.1. Lineage (NCBI taxonomy): Eukaryota > Metazoa > Nematoda > Chromadorea > Rhabditida > Rhabditidae > Litoditis > Litoditis marina. Next base: position 30,873,870 of record OZ038433.1, read on the forward strand.
TTCGCTGGTCAGTGATCTCTACAGAGAATCTCCGTTCGGGGAATCGGGCCATTCCGGTACGGCAACCGGCTCAAAAACGGCCCGGCTACGCATCTACAAGTGAGTGGTGGGAAAATGGCGTTCCTCAAATGTTATTATTCAAAAAAAGTAACTTATTCAGAAGTTATTGGAAGAGATACCGCGATTTCGACGAAGCTTAGAATTTTATCAGTTCATAAAATATCCCTCGGTTCAATCTTGTGTATATCGGTGCTTTTCGTCAATTTTGTACCAGTTTTACTGACTTGTTCGGTCATAGTACTTGACAGAGTTCACTCAAACAGCATTGGAGATTAGACAACTTTTGAGAAATGTTTAGGCATATAGGTACTCGTAATATACTACTCTAGCGTCTGCAGATCGCATCTCAGCCATTTGCGAGCCATAATGATTGGTCGCATGGCTAAGCCAGAGGAGGTCCTTGTTGTCGAAAACGAACAAGGAGAGGTGGGTTTTTTTTTCATTCAATAAATGAAGTCATTCGGGTTTTTGCAGTTCAGTCAGGGTTCAACTGTGTTCTTGAAGTCGGCAGCACGATTGATAATCACATGATTCATTGTGTTGCCAGATTCGGTAGCAAAACATATGAATATGAACCCTGCCGTAGCCCAACTAACAAAGCTGTCCTGACAGCGAGAAAATATCAAGAAACGGTATAACGGTTTGAGCTAAGTATGTCTATAAAACTTTCTAGCTGACTGATGTTCTTTTTGAAGATTGTTCGAGAAATGGTGAAGGACACCGACTCGATCATCTTGTATAAGAATATGCGGGAGACGCTGATCTATCTCACACATCTGGACAAGTGTGACACGGAGATGATACTTTTGCACAAGTTGGAGGCTCAGGTTCGTCAAAGTTCTTATCATACAAGAGTAAAGGTGTCCGACAGTCTCGAGATAAATAGTTGAGATGTAAATGCAATATTGTTGTCGGTCGATGGTTGACAAATTGAAAATTCACATAAATTTTCAACATTTTCAGGTGAATGGTGGCGAATTTGCGTGGAAATCGCTGAATTGTCTGTGCTGGGCCATTGGTTCGATATCTGGTACCATGCCAGAAGAGGAAGAGAAACGGTTCTTGGTAAATGTCATACGAGGTCAGTCATATAGTCTGTGTTCTCACATGAAAAGTACTGTACATATTTCATTACGTTGGGGTTGTCCAGCCAAATTTTCAAGTACTATTTTCATAAGAAAAGAACAGAAAACGGGCTGTTAACAAAAACAGAGTTTTCCAACGCTGAGAATACTTGAGCATAACCTTTCTTTCAACCTGTGGCCGTATTCACCAATGTCGCGAGAAGCTAAAATAGCGTCCCGACCCTTTCCGCTGGACGGTGCGGGACGTCCCAGGCCGATTTCCCGAAAAATCGGTATTCACCAATATTTGTGAGCTTCCCGCACCTTCCCGCGAGACGGCTCTTTCGTCCCGAACTTTTTCAAAGTAAGAGGTGAGGGAAATAGCTTCCCGCGACTATTTGTTGCCAACAAATAGTGAACCGGCCCGCGGGACGCTAAATTGACCTTCCCGCGCTGGACGTTCCCGCGATATTGGTGAATACGGCCACAGCTCATCCCTATTCAATCACTCTCTTTTCGTGTTCTTCGAAATTCGATAACGAATGGGTGGATTTTGTGGAAAAATCAGAAGAAGAGAAGGTTTTATGGTTTTATCCATGTTGTGTTTCCAGATCTGCTGGGAATGGTCGAAAAGCGACGGGGAAAAGATAACAAGGCGGTGATTGCCTCGAATATCATGTACGTTGTGGGACAGTATCCCCGATTCCTGCGCGCGCACTGGAAGTTCCTCAAGACGGTAATAAATGAACCTTTTATTATTTATTTTTCATTTTCTTTCTTATCTCACGGTAGCTATGGCGAGTAACCAAGGGAAAACTTGCTGGTTTTTTAATTCTGGTCATTCTGGTGGCTTTTGAAATATGCTATATCATTCTAGTAGGCTAGTAGGTTTCTTATTTTTCTTGTAGAGAAGTTGAAGCATTAAACGTTGAACGCTCATTTTGTTCCCGAAACAGAACCGTTTAATGCGATTATCTTGTTAAGGTGGTAAACAAGCTATTCGAGTTCATGCACGAATCGCACGATGGAGTTCAAGACATGGCCTGTGACACCTTCATTAAGATCGCCATCAAAACGAAGCGGCTCTTTGTTATTGTGAGTCTAATTAGCATTAATGTACACAATAGTATTGCATGATAAACGCAGTGAAGTTAGGCTAACGTCAACAGCTTGTGTTCTATTCCCTTTTTGTCGTACTTTTACTAGAGACAAGTCGGAAAAAGTAACCTTTTTGTTTCCAAGTTCTGATTCTGTCATTCTGTGAGCAAGAAAAAACAGTTGTTCAAGGTGCCCTAGTTTTTCTCTCAATTTATTGTGTGTGAATATTGGAATTAACAGATGCAAGCCGGTGAAGAGAGACCTTTTGTTGAACAAATCATCGCCAACCTTCCCTCCACCATTTGTGATCTCACACAGGCACAGGTAAGTATAAGAATCTACAAAAGTTTTCATTGGTGTCCTTAAATCTAGGCCTACATTTTTTCTTTTCCCTCAGCCTATATTTTTCCCTTTTCAATGGGGGATTTTTAACTATACCAACCTTCGAACCGACACCACCCCACCTATGGTGTGTATTTTCCTCATACACCAGCTGACTTTTGTGAACGGCCCTTCCTCCATTAGACCCGATTTTTCACAATATAAGACGACCAATTTCAAACTTTTCACAAAATCTGGCTTTTTCAGAGATTTACAGCTTTTTCTGTGAAGTAAATAGAAAAATCGGGTTTCTCATGTTTCACGCGATTTTCTGTGAAATTGTACCCCATTCTAACAATATTGGCAGATTTCACGCCATCGGGTCAAATCTGGAAATACATAGAGAATATCAATATGAAATATTCATTGTTCGAACCATTGAAATTTTCAATTGAAATTTTTAATATAGATATTTTCAATAGGAAATATCCATAATAGAGAATTCCAATTGGAATTTTCTATGGTAATCAGTGGATCGCAGCAAAACTGAGCACTCTACCACTGCGCCACGAGAGCACAAATCAGGGCAGACAACTGCGCATAGTTATACCGAAGAATTGATGCCGCATTGACCGGTATATGAAGCTTCCTATCTCTCCAAAGAAATGTGTCACAATAGCGCAGCGGCTAGTGAGTCTGACTACAAAACTGAGGTCGCAGGTTCGAATCCTTTCACGGAATATTTTATTCACATACTTCGCTAATATAAACTATGAATATTCCGTATTGAAATTATTCATAGTTAAAGGTGAAACTACGTTTGTGAATAATTATTCTGGTTATGAAAAATTTCAATTGAAATTATTCATAATGAAAAATTTCAATTGAAATTAATCATAATGGAAAATCTCAATACGAATTTTCCATATGAGTTTCTCTTATTGATAATTTCAATTGCTATTCTCTATGAGTACCAAACACGCTGTCCTCATAGAAAATTTGAAGAAATGCCTCAAATCGGGTTTTCCTCTTAAACTGTAGCCGCTATATTTGTTAAACAGAAAGTGTTGTAAATCTGTAAAAAAGCCGAATTTTGTGAAAAGTTTGAAATTCGTCGTCTTATATGGTCCCCCATTACCTACTTTGTCGGAAAAAAAAACGATGTATTGGTTCGAAACCACAATTTTTGAGTCCCGATTTTACAATTTTTGTTTTGGGAAAAAAAGTTGGCTGGTGTATTATTTCTCTCTTACAGTCACACGTGTTCTTCGAGGCGATGGGTTTTCTGGTGTCGGCCGCGCACCAAGAGGAGGAATACCAGGCGGGTATCATTCATCTTTCATGTTTAATCTTCATCTTTCATGTCATATCTTCATCTTTCATGGATATTCATCTTTCATGTTGTATCTTCATCTTTCATGGGTATTCATATTTCATGGGTATCTTTCATGTTTTTTTTTCACGTCATTTTGTTTCGAGGTAGTCATCAACATACATAGCAGATAGTGTTTGCACAACTTGTTTTTGTTGGATCTTGGTTTCATCCCGTTAGAAAATACTCCGCGGGGGGTGTTCTCGTGTTTTACCTCTCTGGGGTGCGGTCACACTTCGAGCCCCCGGATTTGGACGCAGAGGCCCTAACGTGCAAACTATGCGTATCGATTGAGCACCCAGGTGCTCGAGAGGCTCAATCGATACATATCATTTGCACCTTCGGGCCGCTGCCTCCCAATCTGGGGGCTCGAAATATGACAGCACCCTTGGCTGGTCTGGCCTGGTCCGCGTAGTCTGAACGTAGCCTAGACATGAATCCAATGACAAGGGCTCGTGAAAATGACGAATTTGAATTGAACAACGAATAGCGTTTTCTACACACAATAGTATGGGCAGCTGATGTGAACATACAACATTTAGGCGGGAATTATCCAGAAACTGATGAGGTTGCCCAACAACAAATGGGACCACATCATGCAATTGGCAGCCTCCGATGTAGCGCAGTTGGGAAACGTGGCGGTAAGTGTTTCATTATGATGATTGGTTAGGTTCAAGAAACGTAAAAAAGATAAAAGATCAAACTACCAATACAGCCTATGAGGCTATAATGCACCGTTTAAGCCTTGTCGCAAAGGTTCTGTGGTGGTATGTTTTCCTTTGTAAGTAACATAACGTGACATGCATATTTTTCGTATTTCATATTTATTCATTTACGTGCCACGTCGTATCGTTACGAGGCGGTGTTCATCATACATGTCACAGATCTTTGTAGAATCAGCTTCTTGTGAGTAAATGTCAGTGGGGAGGGGGGGGGGGTCGTTTTTGTCCAGAAAGTGTCGAAAATTACACGGTTTTAGCCTCACCAAACCTTCCATTAACTGTTTTCGAATGAAACTAACGTTTCCTGAGATATCGTTGCTGAAACTGAAACCCTGGAAGTTGTGAAGTTTGTGTTGTGATCTGGTGATAGAAATTGAGTTTTTCTCCGAGTTATTATTTAGTATCACAGTCAGAGGGCTGTCGATTTTATGCCAGGTGCTGACTATTATATAACTAGCGAATTGTTTGGTTTTCTCGAAATATTTACAAATATATTTGTATAAGTATAGCTAACTCTAAACTCTAATTAATGCACACACGATTGTAAATGGAGAACTGTGGTCTGTGGAAAATGCTTTTAGACATAATGTTCGACAATTCGAGAAAAAGTACTTTTATATATTAAAACATGTGAAAAATAGACCAATTATCTCATTTTTCTATTTGTTCTTACAGGCCAAGTTTACTGATGGTTTCAGATTCTGCGAGAGATTGTGAATATTCTGAAGGTGAATGTAGCAGTCTGCAAGTCGATCGGGGCTCCGTTTATTTTACAATTAGGACGAATTTACGAGTGAGTTAATACGATATTTAGTTTTGTAGGACTTTTTTATTGAAAGGAGCTGGTTAGTAGGTTTTTCAACTTATTATCGAAATAAGTATTTTGCAGCAAGGTAGCTAAATTTTTCAAGCTTGTTAGAAAATAAACCCGTTTCGTCTAACTTTTATAGACGCTTGCGTTTCTTATGGCACGCTGGAATGATCAAGAAAAATTTCACGGTCCATTATGCAGTTTTATTCTTGGTAATCAGTATAGAAACGGAGAATTAAAGAATGACGATTATGTGGTCCAATGGCAACGCTTCAGTCCTTTAAACTGCAATACATTTTTCAATTGCAGTTTGAAGGACCGTTGACATTGGTTCACATTTTTCGGGATTGGTTCACATTTCATATAATCGTCGTGCTTTAAACAAGTCATTATTTGCAGCGAACTTCTCTCTGTATACCGGATATTGTCCAGTGAATTATCAACGGCAGTAGCCGCGAGAGGGCAGGAGGTCATAAAGGTTGGTTTGAGTTCTTATTTTTTTCAAGAATATCGATTATTAAATTATTAGTATGTGGAATAGTCATATGAAACGTTCATCCATGGAGTCTTATTGTCAGTCAGATGCTACTGTAGTGTATCCTAGCTTTCTTACAAGAACTACAATTAGAATCGCTGAATTATTTTATTCTAAGCTTTTCTCGAAGTCTTTCTCCGAATTATCTGTTAAATTTATTGTTGGTTTTCTTGTTAGACCGAACACGAGGTGCCTGCTTGCAAAAAATGCCGAGGTTCAAAGACGATAGGACATGGAGAATATCTGTTAAATTATAAAAATGAAACACCATTCATATACCGGAATTTTAGTTTTCTCGCCCGTCGGTTCACCGATTCTTTTAACAATCCAACAATCGCCAGATGGCCAACGCTCACTCGCTCTTCTTTTTGACGGATAGGCCATTAAGTTGAAGTGTAAACGGATTAGTTTCCATGTTCCGCTGTCAATAAACCTCGGCATATTGTACAATGTTGGGTTTCTCATTTCAACCGAAACACGTCGCCACTCAAAAAACATCTATACCACCTCGTATTTCGGTTCAAATAAAAAACCCAACATTGTGAAGGGATTGTTTGTAGTCTGAAACGTCAAAAGTTTCACTATCTATTTTTGCAGGACCCAGTTATGAAGACTGTTCGAGGTGTGAAGCGGGAGTTTCTCGTGCTGTTATCCAGTTGGGTGGCTCACACCAGCGACAGGACGGTTAGTTTCCTATAAAAAAATTGATGTAAGTAAGTTTAAAAGTGGATAATATGAACGCACATATAGAGAACATATAGATACTTGAAAAGGCGCATTACTGTGCATTCAGTTTATGTCGTATTTAAGTCGTATTTAACGTTTAAAATTTATAACTGGCAACATCTGTTCTGAGCAGAGTCTGAATTGTAGTTTCTAATGCGTATTGAAATATATCAATTAGTATAATTAATTTTTAAACTGAATTGAATAACAAAATTACAGATTTTTCAAGCTCCAGGCATAATATTAATGGTTTCGCAGTGATGGTTTCAGCCCAAACCAATACTAACCAAAATTAGACTTTTCAGTTATAGCAAACGTGCAGTGATTCCTGTTTTCCAGATGGTTCTGGAGCAGATAGTACCTCCCTTGTTCGAGACTGTTCTACTCGACTACAGGAACAATGTACCGGGCGCAAAGGAACCGAAAGTCCTGTCGCTGCTCAGTATTATCGCCACCCAACTGGGTGTGAGTTGATCATTTGTTATAACATCTCATCTCATTTGCGTTCTAAACTTGAATTCCGCTGTATCTAGTGCTTGTCGCGCATAGTTGAGCTCCAGTGACGTTGTCCGATCCTTAATAGCTAGAAAATTTCAACAAACGAGCTCCCATTTTGCCTAGATCGGTATAGTACGCCTGTTTTAGATCGAAAATCATAACTGTCACGTATTTAAATCGGAAAACGGGTTCACGTTCACAAAACCTGATTCCGGGAATTTTCTCAGGTTTCGTGAACAAAGTAGTAGTTTTTGTGGATTTGGCAACTGAGTTTATGAGATTGTCATTGATGATTGGATTTGAATGTACTGATTACTGAACTCTATCACCTGTTTAACCATTTATGTTCCAGCCTGAGATAGCTCCAAAAGTGGACGATATTCTGGGTGCAGTGTTCGAATGCACGCTGGACATGATCAATAAGGATATGGAGGTAGATTAAGTCGAATTAAAGAAGAACGAATATGTGTTACAATCGCAACGCTTCAGTCCTTTAAACTGCAATACATTTTTCAATTGCAGTGTAAAGGACCTTTGACACGGGATTGGTCCACATAATCGTCCTGCTTTAAAAGAGAAAAATAATGACTGTTTACTAAGAAGAAATAATAATGAAAAAGGGTCATAAAATATATAACTTAGGAACCACCTATGTGAAGTCACGTTACCTAGGCATGCTAGGTGGAAGTTGCTCGCTCTGTCCGCATAAGTATTTAGTTTTTTTTTTAATTTGTCGTTCAAATCGTACTTTTTTTTGTTTGACTTCCTTTCTCAAAAGCTAGAGGTAGAACACTTGTGGGTTGTGGGAAGAAACAGAGGACAAAACGCTCGTATCTGTATCCACCTTTTTCTGTGTTTTCAGGCCTGGCCAGAACACAGAACAAACTTCTTCCAACTGTTGCTCTCCCTGGTTGAATCGGCGATGCCCGTGTTTTTGGAGATGCCGCCGGCACAGTTTCAGGTTTGCTCCAAGAATTGGCTCAAAAGTTGTTTTCAAAATCAGATAATATATTGGCCTGTTTAATAATGATAATATTAATGTTATTGATAATATTAATGGTAATGAAGTGAGAGTAAAAGCAATAATATTACTCTTTGAAATGCTTTTGATTTTGTGACAGCCGCTATCCTTTCTCTCTGTTACAGGTTGTACTGGATTCCGTGGTTTGGGCGTTCCAGCATTCGATGAGAAATGTCGCCGAAATTGGTATGTTATGCGGTGGTTAATTAGAGATTGGACTCATTTTTGCCCAGTTTCGGACAAAAAACCTGAGATTTCGAGTTTAAAATTTGAGTCTGGGGAAATGACGTGATCAAGTTGAAAAACTCATGGCATGTAACCTACTAAACATCCAGTTGTATCTCCCACGGTTAAGCAACTAATTTCATATAGATTTCTGACAGTAGTGGTTTTTACTGTACAATACTGTACAATAAACTAATAAACTTCAGTCACTTACTTACGAAATAGAATCAAGTTATCGACAACCGAAACACAAGTGTTACCAACACAAGTGACTAGTTAAATGGTTGTCCGGAAAAAGGTGGTAAAATGTGCTGAAACTGGCTAGGGGATTATGAGAACATTTCAAAATATACATACTTCCAACAGGCTTGGAAATCCTGAAAAGTATGTTGTGTCAAGTGGCCCTACTTCCTGACGAGACCTCGCAGCCTTTCTACAAGTCGTATTTCATGGTCATCCTGCAACACGTGCTGGCTATAGTGGCTGACAGCAGTCAGGTCAATGTGGCTGGTTGGTTTTTTTCATACCGGTTATGAGTCACCTTCCTTGAATCTTTTTTGTCGTTCTTTGTGAATATCACCCAAAATAGGTTTTACAGATGAGTCCAGTTCTTCATCTTTTTGAATTGAATAGCTCGTAGATTATAATTGTAAATATCTTGATTTTGAATGATTCATTGAGAAAAAAAACCTGAGTTGGGCATGTGTTTTACGCTTTTTTATGTGTCTTGCTACAAGACGCCACTACTACGTTTCTAGATAATATTGATTCCGATCATAGCAGCTTCAAATGTGCCAGAAATTTTTTAATTTGCTAACACCCGTTTTCATGCTTCTATTTCCAGGTCTCTCGTATTATGCCGATATTCTTTGCGTGCTATTCCGTTCTCCCGAATTTTCTATCAAGGTTAGCGTAGTTCGAGCTTTGGACGTAGTGTATAGTTTTTCACGTTTCACCGGTTTGCGTTCGGGTTTGGGGGGCGGTTAAAGTTGAAATTCAAGCGGATACTAACTAGATTTCAACGAGGAAAACGATATTTACTTTCACTCGAGACAATACCTGAATATTTGATTGCTGTGCATCATAAAATTCGTGTTATTTTTTTAAAGAATTATCTTTTCTTATTGATCCAGGATCCAGTTGTATTTATAGGTTCCCCTGAATGATGCCAACCCTCAGCAGAGCAATGTGGACTACATTTACAGCTATATTGGCGATGTGTTCACGAGTCATTTCAACAACTTGAATCAGTAAGTTGTTATTGTCTGTTATCTATCTTAATTGACGTATTTTTCAGGTTCTGTCAATTTGGCAATATCGAGAACGTTTCCTACCAAATAAAGTATATAAACACTCGCATCGTATAGAGTATAGTTGATCGCTTTCGTAACTTTGAGCAACGTACAATGTTCAAACTTAGCATCATACTTGCAAATCAAGTTTTGCTCCAAATATTATGTTTTCAGGGATCAAATTCGAGTCACTGTGAAGGGTTTCTTCAGTTTCAACACGGACGTGGGTGCAATGAAGCATCATCTCAGGGACTTTTTGGTCCAAATCAAGGTATTTCCAATTGTACTCACTTCGAAGACACGCTAATTGCAAAGTTCTGAATGCAAAGTGTTTCAGTGTTTTAGTCCTTCGAGAAACGAGAGATTGAGAGCGCGCGAAATAGTGAGGTAGTTTTAGAAAGAAGCGGTCCATCATTCGAATTTTGTTAATGTTTCTTTGTAGCGTCCTCGGAATTAATTGAATGTATTTCTAATTTTGCAAAGTTTGTGAAATACAGATACAAAATGATAAGAACCATACGCAACCATCATGTAATACTAGCTACAGATTCTGGGGCGCATGACGCCTTCGCAGTATTTTAAACTTCGACCTTTCCCACACTGAAGAAAATCTTGATTTTTGATGGATTTTTGAAGTGAAAGCGATGATCCGGACGTCAAAAATGACAACAAAAGTTGAGCAGGGTAGAAAGATAGAGGAGAAACTATTATAAAAATTGTAGGAGTGTGTTGGGGAAGACACGTCTGACCTTTTCCTGGAGGAGAGAGAGCGCGAAATTCAGACAGCTCAGGCGTTGAAGAACTCCGTTCCCGGTATGGTTGCCCCCAATGAGCTGGAGGAAGATGCCTTCATGAGCTGAGCACGTGTACTTCACGTTCTGTGTCTTTCATGTGTTCAGCCCAACACGTACTTCACGTGTTTCACGGTAACACGTCTTCTTGACGTGTTTTCGTGTCGTTTATGTGTTTCACGTTAATTCGTCTTCGAAACGTGTGTTTTCGTGGTTATTACTTGCATTTTGAGAATAGTGTCTTGGAATACGAGAAATCGGCCAAGGTTCTCTTTATATCTGACTGATTTCCTCTAAATCCACCTTGAAAAAGTTGCCCGAGCTGTTCTTCTATATGATTAAAGGAACAAAGTAGTTTGGAGTATGTGATCAAATTTGGTTTCTCTTGTACGATTTCTGACTCACTAAGATCATGGTATTAGTTGCTCAATGTTTTTGAAAAGTTGTTTTCTAGTAGATCTCTCGTTCCATTACCATTCGTATTGTTTTTCCCCGGTGGTTGTCGCCATAGTGCTTATGATTGCTTAATTGTGTAAACTGGGTTGTTTTTCTTTATAGCGGGTATCGGTACCGGTTGTCACTGCCTTTCCTGGTTTGTTTGTTTATTCTTGCTTATCATGAATGTTATTGATTTTTTTGTTTTCAAAGGTCGACAACTTGCGTCTATTCTATATTTCCGGTTATTGAGACAGTTTGTGATTATGTTACATTCGATGAACAGTGAATTTGTGCAAAAAAAAAATTAAAGCTTGCAGAACTCATGTTTCGGCGAAAAATGGTCATTATATACTGTAGGAATACGAGTTGAAACAAAACCGACATGCACAGAACAATTAAAAAACCTAACAGTTTCGAAAGCATGCTCATAAAAAATCCGGAGAGGGAACCCAAACGTTTGAGTTATAGTTATGAGTGGGAGGGAAATTTTATATCCAAAACTGTGTCGCATGACAAATTGAAATTATGTATTATTTTCATCTTTTTTTGTGAAGTGAACTAAAAAAACACTTCCTAGTTACAATTGTTATGGGAGGACAAGTCATTGAATTGAATGAAATGATTGCTTAGAGCTCGCTCAGGCTCAGGGAATGCAAGTTCAATTCGGTACATGTTGATCTGATCTGCTGTGTTTGTAGTTTGGTAATTCGCAACGTCTACTAAGAATGCGGATCAAACTACAATTAAGATACAATCTATATGGTATGAATGTGTCGACGGTGAGTTGGGTGATGATGTTGAGCGTGGAAGGAGTTCATCATCTAAATTCAATATGGTCATTTTCTGAATCAGCAATCTTTGTCTTTTAAATCACTAATGAATGTTGATCTTCTGAATAAATATAATCTTTTAATCTTCAACAACCCATTCAAACCGAGTTACTTCGACTGTCAATTATTGTCAGAACAAAGTGGTACATCGTACCGAATAGGTGCTGAACTGAACCAAATCATGAACAAACGGAGAATTCCTTATCAACACTTGAAGTATTGAAAAAAAATGACGGGGGGGGGGTGGTAAAAGTAAAAATTCAAAAAATCTGCATACCTTCGTCGTAACCGTTAATACCGGTACCGATTTCTTTTTACAGTGGATAAAACTTGTTCGTCGAGCATCAACATTGTCCACGGAATAACACAGTCGGAAATAGATTCGCAGAGAGGGAACCATTTGTGGGATGAGGTGCTCAGTGACACCTCGTAGAAGATCACGGTTATCTGAAACGTATATGAAGTAACGGAAGCTCTGTTGTATCTTCATCTTGAAACACGCCAGTATTCACGTCTTTCGACAAGAAAACAATGAGATCAAACTACAAACAGAGTGGGTACATTACTTTTTACATAACTGATTACACGTTCCAGAAGGTTTCGGCGCGATCATATCATGGTCGTGGCGTTTTATTTTCATTTGTTCAATGAACCCTAGTTCAAGCTAACACGGCGAATATCTGCCAAAACGCTGGCACTTCCAACAAAAACCACTCGAAATAGATAAAAAAAGATACAATGGTTGAAATTCCGCTCGAAACTCCAACTATCATCATGTCTCTGTGCGTATTGGAGAGACCGCATCCAAATCTTCGCTTTATTTTTGATCTCAGCTGCCAAAGAATGAAAGGATATGGTAGAACTGGCACGAGATGGAGGGCCGAGAAAAATCTACTCAGCACCTGGACAAAAATTGTATTTTGATAAATATTTTAGGTATACTCGAAACATCCACACAGAAGCGCCACAATCTGAGTACTGTGAACTTGAAGAATTGAAGAGAGGGGGCCCTTACCTCATAGGTTTGATTGAACGTGTACAGATATCCCATCCCATGCACAAAATGGGGCCTCACTCCTTCTAGTTGTACTCTCGATATGGATGTGATCACAGATGAAATAACAGCACATCCTATCAACAACCAGAAACGATTTCTAAAATTATTGATTAGGGAGTACGCAATCATCGACCAATCCGTCTGCTTCAGAGCCGTGTTCCTGTTCCACATGGTCTAAAAACAGAGGGATGAGAAATAAAATTTGTTAAAATTTTCTCTGTCATAATTGTCTTTGTAATAAAAGGGTCAACCAGATTTCCCGGTTAGGGTTACCTGATAGTGTTGACGAGATACCAGGTTCCTTGTGGAATTGGCTGAAAATTATGCTAGTGATTAATTTGTAAAACCACGTGAAAAAGTGTTTTGTTAGCTGCAACGATTTATCAGAATAAAAACATAGTATTGCGTGGGATCGGATCTAAACTATGTTGTAGACAATTCTTTTCGGAGACAAAATATTTCTACCGAAACGGAAACAGTTCGAACGATAGTTACTCTGATTAGAAATCATACCGCTGGTTCCGCTTGCCTGTGCATTGATGTTAAATTTTGGTCAATTTATTTGAAAGCAAAAAGTTGACATCCACTTTTGAACAAATATTTGCAAAGCTATTACATGAAACATTCTATCACTAAATCACCATCGCGTTCGATTGGAGACGATAAAGTGGAACACATTTTTAATAATGTTAAGTTATTTTAACAGTTTCGTTTTTGTGAAATGTTTATCTTACTCCACAAACATAATATATCTTCCATGTTCAGAAAAAGTGACGTATTTGGTTCTTGTAGTGGTTTTCGCAGGTACTAACACTGCACTGTTAGTACTTTATTTGCACTGCAGGATTGTTTCCCCAAACAATAAACAAGGTGGTTTCAAACACGAGAGACTACCTGTGAAATTTACAATTTCATTTCTCGTAACATTTTGTTTTACAGTAACTGTGTGTATTGAGTTTTATTTATACAACAGAGTCAACTTGAATTGGAGCCCGTTTATCTACATACTCTCAAGATTCAGTATATATGAATTGGATTCATTTTTCATTATTTTACGAAAAAAAAACGTATGTCGCGTCATATTGATGACGTCACAGACTTATCCCTTATCGCGAACAAGATGTGTGATGTCTGAGGTATTGACTCTCGCTCCGTTTGTTTAATCCTGGGTCCACCCTTCGAAAATAGTCGCCGTCTTTCTTGTCTCACGTAAAACGTGTAAAATTATAGTGCACTTTTTAGTTTGTAAAGTCACGTTTTATTTAGATACAATCAAAATTGTCTATCAAACTGAGGTAAAGTTTCTCTACTTAGAAACATCATACTATTTCATCTCCGCCTGAGTGATTTTTTGTGAATAAGATATTCGAGAATCAGAGAAACGGCACCGAAGACAAAGTATATATGTTATCGTATTAGATCCTATTACGTCTTAGCGTGATTATGTCCGTTATTTGTGATCGAACAGATTGCAAAACATATAAAATATGGTTACTAGACTATTCATTGGACGACGAAAATCGAAAGTTGGAAATAGCAACAGGGTCTCTTCATAATATTGTCATAGTGTGTATGTGCATCCTTCACAAACAGCTGTTCTTGAAAAATCGGAACTGAACACCTGATTTTGAGAAAATCGCCCGTTTGCTCCTTTTCCGACGAAATGTCGGTCAATTTGTAAAACAAATATTTCGTCATACCAGTTTCAGCGTACATCCGTTTTTGCAGGCTGTTACTTTCCATTGTGCTTCCTTATTTCTTATCTGCTACGTCTTAAATAACCACTCCAAAGTGATAACTGCCCACGAGTGGCACTAATTTCCTTGAAAATGGAGGGAAATCATAGTCTGATCCTCTAAACTCTAGAAATTATATTACACTTGCTTCATTTTTTGTACTTTCGATCAATGACATGTTTTGTTTTGGAGAAATCTTTGTGTAATATTCGTTATTCATCACGATAGTAGCTAATATCAGGAAATCTGTGGAACACGTCGATAGTTGATGTAGTAATGATCGTTACTATTTTAATAACCACTTCCAATCCCTATATTCGATTTTTACGAAAACTTCCATCGATATTGATGATCTTACCAATTTTTTTTCAATTTCTCTCCATCCACTTTACTCCTTCTTTCTTTTTCATATTAGGTCCCAGTGGAAGCAGTTTCAGTTATAATCCCCTAATTCTATTCGAATGATGTGATGAATTGTGTTCCGAACGTTGTTATGAACTATGCTCGTTCAATTTGTTTCTACTCACTGATTGACTATGACTTATTCGTCGTTATATATCAGGCACACAAGCGCTTATTAATACCCAAAGTTCATACTTCAGCATCATGAGAATTCATCCACTTTCACAGACTTGGTCTGATGAAAGTCTACACAATATTGTAATCATTTGTAGACATACATTTTGTAGACATAGAACATTTTGTAGACTTTGTTGTTTTCTCAATTTCATTGAAATTTTGTACATATTTCAGATTTAAAGTATTATAGTTTTTTAAAATAGCTTAGTTGATGCGGTAATGTTTTCTGTGTTTTTCGGTATGCTTTACATGTGGAATGACGATTTCTCCTTTTGTTTTTAGAACAATACCCAACAACTCATTTTCATTTCAAATAAGATAAACTGTTTCTGTTTTTCTCACTCGATTCAATCATTTCAATTGTTATCACGTTTTCCATCTCTTGTGCAGTTCTGGCCTGTTATTAAACAAACCCCCCTGGTAACTTGAATATAGTTTCAGGTTGGAAAGCCATGATTTCCGAAAAATTGCTCAAGGGAAAACCGGGAAATGCCGAAAAAGCCCGTGAGTTTCTTCGATAGATTTTCCACGAGGTGTTCCATTTGGATCTGTTACTTCTTATTCACAACGTGTGAGAGTAGAAAGGAACAGGCAACTTTATCTTCCTGGTTCTTTTTTCTTTTCCACGTAGGACGTAAGAATGATTAATACTATGGCGACAGTAATTCTTCGAAAAATTTAAAAGGCTCAAAAAAGTTTTTTAACGTCTTCCCATGAACTATGAAAAAACTTTCTGATTGTAAATTTGTAAAATTTGCATAACATCAAGCAATAAAGAAAGGGGCATGTACATTTTCACTGTGACGCAATTTGACTAGGTTCCTTTACATCAATATTTATTTCAATTTTGTAGTCTCTAATTGTGTATTCGTATGAGATAGAGTGTTTTAAAATCATTTTTGCACTTCTATAGGCTATTTTGAGCATACCCCGTACGCAACCCCCCTATCAGTGTCATTACGTTAGCCGCTTTTCTTAGAAAACGAAGCAAGATAGATAGACATATGAAAGTATATATTTTTGATAATGGTTTTTAATTTGCCATATGGTGAGATTGTTAAATCAAAAGTCAAAATTAAAGCGGGACGGATTCTTTGAGCTCGTGCGATTCTTCCATGAGCTTTATCTCATGACGTTCCAATGCGATTTTTTTCGTCATTTTTACATAATTAGTCTGCGGTCTTTGGTTCATGAGAAGTCCCGGTGTAAAAGTTGCGTGAATAGAGAAGACGTCCTGATGAACAACACATTTCTGTAGAACTGACCCGTAGTCTGAGACGCAAATACGAGAAAAAACTTCCAAGTTAGGACAAAATCAGTTGGGTTATTCATATTACAAGGGTTGGTCAAACTAACGATCTCTCATGAGAAGCTCCCAAGACAACCACAACAATTGTCATTCCAGTTTTGGAAAAGTCGTGTCGAGGCAAGTCTCGATATAAACTTTAACAACCCTGTTTGCAGCTCTATTCCACCCTCTATCTCGTCGATTTCATCTGATTCTGCTTCTGATCTTCGGATTCTTCTGTACCACGTTCATGCGGATGCAGATAGCCATCACCATGACATGTATGGTCAACTCCACCGCCGTTTATCTCATAGAAGACGAAATATTCTATGCTGAACAACTCCACGCGAACCACACCTCAATGTTTCAGGTTCGGTGTTCTATTCAATCGCTGTTGAGTACTGGTCTATATTAGTTTAGTTACAATACATTAAATTTTTAGAACAGCATAGCATACGACGTTGTAATTTACAGACTACAAATTTTCACAACATAGCACTAAACTACCACTAAACTACATTTATACAAAAAAGACACGAGAATGTTCTCGCCCTGTTGATAACTGAGCTTCAATCGATGCGTTTTATGTATATCATCTTACAGAGTTTTGCGAACAATACAATTTCGGAGTTGGAGAGTGAAAAATGCGAAGTGCTATCCGAAGATGGACACCACATTGTGACTGATTATGGAGTAAGTGACAAAGAGAGTGACCAAGTATTCGCTGTAGTTTGAATTTTTTTCACGAATTTCAACCGCCAATGGTATCAAACTACAAAGACAGTCGGCTAGGACAAGGTACACCGTACATGGTTGCGTTGAGAGAAAAACCTATATTTGTAGTTCCGTTTCATTACTATTCATACTATCAATTTTACATCGCAGGGCAGCTTGGTTTGGAACCACAGCATACCAACCAGTACTAAAACAAAATTCGATTTGTACCGTTTTGTTTTTACCATTTTTTTCAGTACTTTGAACAGCACAAGTGAAATCACTTTTCTTCAGTTCACAAATTGCTCACCAAGCGGCAGACGAACTACATGAAACTCTAAGAAGTTCATTTAGTATCTTCATCATTAATATTACCCATCTGCATTGCAGGGCAGCTTGGTGTGGAACCACAGCGAGCAGAACATCATCTTCAGTGGTACTTTCTGGGGCGCTCTGGTCATCTGTCTACCCGCGATGATTATTGTACAGGTCAGTTCATTACTTCTGTTATACACAACTAGTGCAAAGAAGGAAAATAGAAGAAGAGGTCAATTGACTATTACAAAACAGAAGAGATTTGGTCCACATGGACTTTCTAGGAAAAAAGGCAAACTAAAAGTGCAGTCCACCTTCACAGGGACAATTATTGAGAGTATATAAAGTGAACTTCGACCAACTGAAAAGCTTCAAATCCAGCATGTTCAAAATGTTTCTAGGAGCAAAAATGTTTTAGCGCGGCTCGCCACGACTCACGTTACTGATGGCCGTCATGGTCTACGTGGTTTCTTCTGCTTTCACGCCGTTTCTGGCCGAGAAGTTCGGTTACAAAGCGGTGTTTCTGAGCAGAGCAGTGATGGGTCTCGGGGAGGTGAGCTCAAGATGTTCGGTTATCACTCAGTTTTATAGAATGGAATAGAATAATTTAGTGGAATCGTAAATGAGTTCAAAAGTGTGAATAAAAAATAACTGCAAAATGATTCGAAAGTCCCGTGCGAAATGGGTGTTGCGAATAAATGCAAAATTCTTGAAAAGGAACAGGAAAGAAATTATTTGTTAAAGGGTGTTCTATGCTCAACTCAATTGAACTCAACAGCCAAATATTCAAGAAATCATTATGTAGTTCGATAGAGGCTATGATAGAAGGTAGTTTCACAAGTCATCACGCGCAGGGCCAATCATTTAGGCTAATATATGACGCCTTGGACTAAACGTGGAAAGTTACGTGGTAAATCTCAAATGAATTAATACGATTCATTCCATGTACAGGGGGTCGTGATTCCTTCCATAAATGCCATCATCTCTAACTGGTTCCCTATGGAGGAGAGGAGTAGCGCAATCGCCTTGTTCACCACCGGAAACCAACTTGCGGGTGAGAACAACTCACACCCACTTTTCTTCTTTTTCTCGAATGAAAAAAAAACTGTTGTGAAACGTGTGAAACAGACGAGATGAGAGTTGTTTTTCGATCGAGTCTATAGTCGCCATTTTACCCATGAAGACAGCAGAGAGTTCAATTGATTGAGCGATGCGGGGCGAGCGGTCGTTGATTATCTGCCAGCAGTTGAGAGAGTGTGTAGATCAATGATACGCAGACCAACTGGCCGCTCGCCAAATCCCGCCCCATGCCAAGTCAATGATACGGTGTCCACAACGGTTTGACAAATCCTATATACGGTCAATGTTCTCGTTTCCCGCTGTGTTTGTAGTTTGGTTTCATTGTTTTCGCTCGAAACCCGCGAGAGTGTTAAGAGTGAATATCGAACTACAACAAGATGATCAATATGTCACATTCAAATTTTGGAGCTTTTTATTCTATATGTTCACTGATGAGCTTGTGTTTACAAAAAATGCCCAACTCATGAAAAAAGTTGTGTGTTTCTACCAATAGGTCTGCCTGCCGTGATTTGAAAGAAATAACGTTTTTACTAGAAGTAAATTGAATAGTCACGTGAAGTAAGCATTCTAATGAGGAATCGTGCACTTTGTCATTGCACGTTTCTGAGTTGTGCTGTGTATAACATGTTTCACGTGACTGTGCAACTGACTAACAGTATATAGTCCGTTTCACGCACTTATAACCCTCTACAGTAATCTGCGAAAACTTCCAGGTTCTCTTTAGGTAGTTTGATGTTTCTAGAATGACTTGAAACTTCGCGATCGTGTTTTCTACCTTCACTCCTACAAACTCTAAAAGTTTGAGATCAAAATAACAATTTATTCATTAGAAATAGCCTTCTGAATATTTTACAGATTACTGTAGAAGGACATTGATTGATGAAACGAACTATACCTGAGTTTGCATAGACTTTCCTACAAATTTGTGTTTTCGGGGCCGGAGGAAACCCGGTGGCCGCAGCCCTTTGTGCCTCCAATCTGGGATGGCCAGCTATTTTCTACTTGTGTGGTAAGTTTGTATTTTTATAGTTGTGATGTGAGTTTTGATCCAATTATCACCATTATATCAATGTGTTCAGTAATAGATAAACTGAAAAATACTTTTGACCCTGATTCAAGACGATTTTTAAGTTCATATAGTTTGTTCAAATAACAAGCTATTATGTTTATTATCAATTCTTACTGCATATTGCCCAACTGGTTCGTAACTTCAATAAGTGTCCGACTCAGAGAGAGAGTTGCAACCATTATTCGTTTCGAATAAGCATCAATTTCAGCCATCCTGGGTAGTTCGTGGAGTGTTTTGTGGAGTTTGACCTCCTCTGACCAACCGTCTGACTGCAAGATCATGACTGCCAGAGAAAGACAGTACCTGGCGGAGAAGGTGGTCACGAGAACCAGAAAAGCACAGGTAGGTTCTATTGTATCTCAACAAAATTGATTAGAATAGTTTTTCACTGGTCCCTATTCAATATTCTGTGTCAGGGGGTATGACCTGTATAGGATTGCCGAGCTTTTAGCCTCCATCGCTCACCTTTCTCTCTCTATCTCTTTTTTCTTTCCCCTTTCCTCACAAGTATACCACAAAATAAATGCTCGTTAAGAACCTGTCAACATTTTGATATCAATATATATTAGCATTCCGAGAGAAACCTCCTCAATTTTCTTCCAGAGAGAACAGAGAATTCCCTACCGTAAACTTCTGACGTCCGTTCCATTTCTGGCGCAACTTCAGTGTGGAATAGTTATTCATATTATCATGACCTTCCTCCAAATCTATCTGCCCACATACCTCAAGGACGTCCTGCGGCTGGGAGTTGTGGCGGTAAGGTTTTAGAGCATCTTTCGTGAACTTTCAAAAATAAATGTTATGTACAAACATGTTGCAGTGCTGTTAAGCAACTTTCACAGCCTGTTTAATACTTCAGTTTTTTCCCTGTAGAAGGTTTCGAATGAAAATTACTTTATAAGCACCTTTGTACAGTAAAAATGATCAATGCACATAAAACGTTTCACTGATGAATGACGACGATTGTCTCGAAACATGTGTTTTCAGAACGGAACATTTATCGCCATTCCCAACACATTGACACTTGTATTCAAAGTAATTTGGGGCTTGGTAGTGGACAAGTTGAAGGAAAACAAGACAATATCACCCACAGCTGCTGTCAAGATCTCGCAATGTTTTGGTGGGTTTCGCAGTTTCCAGGATTCCGAACTTGGTATTTAACATGAATAATGTCAAACTATAAATAAGGATGCGTTGAGCCAGCTGCGAGCTTAATAGAAATGCGCTAAAAATAGTCTTCCAAACGCTTTGTAGTATACTATAGATCTCTCACGTGAGCCCACAGTTCCATCATCGGTTTTCACCTTAAAGGAGACAGGAAACCATCATTGTGTCACAGAAACCTGCTATATCCTACTTTTTAAAAGACGCACTGCGTGTAGCACGGCTATTGTAATTCACGTGAAATCCTCGTGAAATACTTCTTGCAAATATACAAGTGAACTCGAGAGAAATATCATATTCTGGAATAGAAACCCCCGTTCAAATTGGTCGCCGATTTTCTTCGTAACCTTAACCTAACGTTAGTCCTAACATTGTTTCTTTGCGCTCAGAACCTTGGCCTGTTCCATAGATACATTGGCTCATACAAGTACCAATGCTGAAAGTCAATTGAATAGTCACGTGAAGCTGGCCTGATGAGAAATCGTTCACTTGGTCATTGCACGTTTCTGAGTTCTGCTGTGGCTCACATGTTTCACATGAGTGGGCAATTGACTGACAGTATATGTGTCGAGACAGGAATGTCTTGATTGAAAATTGAGAATACTTTTAGAGAAAAAAAGTTGTATTTAAGCTAATTTCGGCATGGGAATCGGTCTGCTCTCGGTCGCCCTGTTCGTGGACTGCACGCGACCGGGAATTGCCCTGGTGGTGTTCTGCTTGATGTGAGATCATTTCGTTTTATAAAACAACAATATGAGCTCGAAATATGTTCTTTAAATTATTTCACAAAAATATGACCTCGGCACTCCGCTCGATGTCATACTTTGAGTCATGAAATAGTTTGAAATCAACAAAATATAATGTTTTTGGCTCTAAATTGAGCCACAATTTCTCCCATAGGCTCCGGCTCTTGCTTGTTTATTACTGTTGGGTTTTGTTTCTGCACCACACCACGAGGTCGCCGTTCTGGTTGAATACTGCCTTCAGAGTATGGACAAACCAATTACAATAAAGTTGTTTTCGATTATAAAATTATTGATTTTAGGTATGTGATGATGAGTACGTTCACAAGTGGGTTCTACACCTCGTTGCTGTCACTGGCGCCGCGGTATACGGCGACACTTTCATCAATGTCACAGTTCGGGAACATGTTCGGAAGACTGGGTACGCCGTTCTTCGTGGGAATCATCAAACATTCGGTGGGGAGAGAGATAAAGAGAGAGAGCGAGAGAGAAAGGGAGAGAAAGAGAAAGAGAAAGAGAGAAGGTGGAGAGAGAAGAAGTAAGGGAAGAAGTAGAGAAAGAGAGAGAGAGAGAAAAGAGAGAGAGAGGAAGAGAAGAGAGAGAGGAAGAAAGAAATAAGAAACGAGAAAGAAACAAGATATGTAACGAAAGAGAACCGGATTGAACACAAGAGAACGCAAGCGAATGAGGTAAGAAGGAAAACATAGGGATGGAGAGAAAGAGAAAAATGAAAACAGCGGGGAAGGAAGAAGAAGGGGAACAGAATGATTATGTTAGAGATCGAGTGGGACCATACAGTATCCTCTTTTTTGACTTTAAAGGAGACCGAAAAACAACTTGAGCAGAGGTTTTGTTTCGGACTGCTTTTGACTGTATTGAGATCAGAGAGCACAGTAACTCGTATATTCGTTTGATCAGTCCACGTGACATTCACATGACAATTTCGCGCGACACGCAACGCGTCGAAACAAAAGTAGGATACATCAGCTTTACGAGAAACCATGTTGCACCTCCTTTAATCTAAATTATGGTAATTTTCATCGAACATTTTTCAGGGAACAGAATCAGAGTGGCAGACCCTTTTCTGTTTATTGGCAGCCTTGTCTCTTATCTCTGGAGTGATATTCGCCGTGTTTGGTTCAGGTATCATAATTCATTTGTAAGAGAGTGGATTAACAAATTTCTGAAGTTTTGTTTCAACCGATGCAAATAACAAAATTAGACATCATGTAGTCGCTGTGCGGTTTTCCATGCAAACAACCGAAAAGTTTCAGCAAAATGTGTTTCAATTATATTTGCGTATCGACTACATAGAAATTACGGAGAGTATTGAAGAAAATAGAAGGAAAAAACCATATAGAGATCAGAATAATGTTTGATGCTTTTTAACAGAAAGGGAGCTCTCACAGCGAATGTAGTTCGTATTGCTCAAAACGCCTTAGGTATCAATGTTCGCTGGAACATATTGGAATCATATCAATTCATTGTAGTAACTCTAATATAAAAAGATAAAAAAAGCATGTTTTAGGTGAAGTCCAGGATTGGGGGAAGGAGAACCCGGCGTCAGAGTCGTCTCCTGATCTGGAGGAGGTTCTGGCGGCGGTACAACGCACGAGAACGGAATCCGTGTGCTTGTAGTTTGTGGTTTGATGAACTAATGAACGAATTAGTTCATCAAACTGTGATTAGTTGGAAGTTAGAAAAATGTAGTTTGAATTGTGGTTTGAACTGTTAGATGTTTTTGACTGACGCGAGTCTGATCAGCTCTTACACGTTGTTGTTGAATTTATTGGAATTGCCTTATCCAGCTTAAAAACTTACCGTTCACGTATATCCTTATTACAGTGTTCAATAACTTGTTTCAGTTTCACCAGATTATTAGTTTTCACGTGACTAACATACGGTAGTTCACGACCCCACCTGTCTTTGCGCACTGGTTGATGACATTTTTCGGGTAACAAATGCAGCGTAACAGTTTTAATATTTGTTGGTCAACTTTTATATGCATCTTCTTTTTGACCAATACAAATGCTAATATATGTGCTAATCACGACCTTTAAAAATAATACACAATTCACCTTCCACGGTAAATTAGCATTATCATGTTATTACTGAGAATGAAGTTGAAAATTAACAATTTTCTATTGTCAATGTAGTCGATGATCTTATTTCGATGTGCAGTTGTAATGTAAACCATTTTCCCAAAGTTCGAATAAACATTTGAAGTACTAAAATTTTATATTTATTGTATAGCAGTTACTTGTAAGAGAATAGCCAAAAATCATTAGTTCTCTTGTTTTTCAAACTAATGTAATACTTTTGGTTCTCCAAATTATTGTTTCTGGTTTGTTTGTTTGGAAAATAACATTTTCTCACTATGTTTCTGTTCATACAAGAGGCGTCCATTTAAATAGTTTTTCAAAATGCAAATATTATGCAAATCTCGTCATTTTTTCTTGGAACATGTTTCGATTAAATTTTGCACAGACCAGATCTTCGGTTTCTAGTCAGAAAACTTACTGACAACTGTCAGAAGTGAAAACGGGCTTTTTGACGCCGGTCAATTAATATTCTGATTTTTTGTCAGTCGTCAATGAATTGCCTCCTTCATTCTGTATAGTTCTGACCACTGTCAGAATGTTCGCGGGATCGAACCTGCGGGCGCCAGGGCAAAAGGCAGACACACTGCCACTGCGCTATCAATCGGGTCAGTAGTTTGGCCATCGACTGTCACGGATATAACATGCGCCAGGCGAATCGTACTGATCGCTCATATAACTAGACAGATTTAAATAATGAAATTTAATGAGAACGATGAATTAAATAAGTAACCGGGTTTATTTGATACTCTTACCAGTTTTTACTAAACTAATGTTTAGGTTACCTCAGAGGTAACCGCGTGGTAACCTGAAATGAGAAACCGGTTACCCGTTATTTCTTCATTGTGGTTTTACCGTTTATAATAATAATTCATTCGTTCATATGTTTCAGAACAGACTTCAAACAAAAAACTATCTAATTATATGAACTCACGGAAAAGGGGAAAAAGAAAAGAGAATACACCAACACAAAATTTAGACATAAAACATTACAAAGCTAATAAAAATTACTGAAAGACTAATAGTAATAGTAACTGCCTCATAAAACATTAGGAAACAATCATACCTAGTAAAACCTTAAATATTAAAACAACAAACACAAAGCGCCAAATCTACTCGCATCCTCATTATAATTTGCAGCAACTAGAACCTAGCAAAACAGTATGTAATTATGGTTTCGAAAGCTTATCGTGTTGAAATTATTTCACCAAGTCTTCAAAATGGGGCCAAACGTCTACGGCGTAATGAAATGAAGGTCGGATGAACTTGGGATCAAACTACAATAATAGGGCCGTTCATTCATACGATTATAAACTGATGGAGAGTATGAAAATGAGAGATTGAGACTATTTCGTAATGTCCGGCACAGAATTGTTCTTATAAGAAGTGCGAGAGACATTATAGGAAGAGATATAGATTTATGATTAGGAGTATAGTCTATTTAGTTCCGAACTGGACTCCGTTTACTGTATGAAATCGGGGGCGGAGCTTATGACTTGGCCACCATTCAAACATTCTGGGCCATGGTTCTCTGTTTTCAAAATAACAGCATCTAGAGGGATCGAACCTACGAATATGGAGAGCCACCTGGCCGAAACCAGCGCCTTAGACCACTCGGCCATTTGGACCAGATATAAGCGCGGCGAAGGAATGGCCCATATACGGCGATCACGAAAATTCCAGTGTGCCCAAAAAATTTCCGAATTTCTCAATGAAAACTCAAGTCAACTTGACATTTGTGATTAGCAAAGAATATAATCTCTCATACAATCATTTCAGAAGGGGAAAAGATATCAAAACTAAGGAATAAATGTATGCGTAGGTTAAACTTTTATTTGGCTGTTGGAAAGATTATTGATTGTGGCCTGATCTGGCAAAATGCCCAGCCGGCACCCTGCACACGCAACGCGAGAGGTGCCAGGGATGCAACATTTTGGCTGGATACGAGTCCAGTTCGGAACTAAACAGACTATATAATAAGAGGAATGAAAAAAGTGGTAGTTTCGTTAAATCACACCAGTTAGATCGGGTAGACATTGAGCCACACCTGATACATGACTAAACCTGTACCACACTTTGCTGCCTTAAGTGACTCGGAGGGGGGTCAGGGGACTAGGGCTAGGGGGAAGTTAAGTTAGATTTTATTTAATATTTGTTCAGTTGTATTGTTTCATTAACCTAGAACTAGAAGATAGTCAGATAGTTTGAGGGGGTATATATTTTGTTGGTGCTACATGATAGTTTGTTGATTACAGTTAGTTGAGTCCGACAAACATGTGTGTGATAGTGGCAAGAACACGACCAGGTGGGCTCCATGTTACAAAGTGTTTACTGGATGCGCTACCGAAGAGGTGAAGAATGAAATGATATGTTTGTTGGGGTTTTTGAGGCCGAATAACCTATTTAAAAATGAGAGAGGTAGTGGGAATGAAAATGTTTATTTGTACGGTAACCAAAATAGAGTTTCAGGTTGCCAACCGAATACCTATGGGGTTACTTACTTACTTAGTTGTAATATTACCAAAAACCGGTAAGGTTATCAAGAAACCCGGTTACTTATGAAATTAACCAATAAAAACGAAATGAACTTCATTAATTTAATTTTCTCGACATTGAAAAGAAGTCCCGATTGACTGTTGATCGCGCTCCCGGCATGACTTACAGAAACTCGCGGAACTCTTCAGTGGCCGCTGTTAAAGGTTAGCGCTTGCGCTTCTGAACTGACGGGGCCAGGTTCGAGTCCCGCTGAGACAGGTGGTTTGCAAATACAGTTTTGACAGTGGGCACTCAGCAGTCGCATGTCCCAGGTACATGAACGGAACGTCCCATGTCCCGGTACTGTCCCGGGACGGTACCAAGAATTACGGTAGAAATGGAGCAGATCCGCATAAAAGATGACAAAAATTCTCCTCTATCCTGACTTTTATATGCAAATATGCTCCATTTCTACCGTTATTTTTGGTACCGTCCCGGGATAGTACCGGGACATGGGACGTCCCGTTCTTAAACATGGGACATGCAGTCGCCTGAGCAGTTTTCAGTATGCAAGTAACTGACGAATGTCATAAATAATGTGTAAAATAATGACCGTTGTCAGACTTCAAGAAAATAATTGACCCTCGTCATTTATTTGGACGATGAAGTCTGCGAAACGAAACCAGAAACTGACCATACTCCAGGTTTCTCGGCAATAAATGAAAAATTGACCAGATTTGCATAATATTTGAATTTTGAAAACTATTTCAATGGATGCCTCTTATATGTTCGCCATACTATAATACTGCCCAGTTTCGAGACGAAAATAGAGAAAATAATAATATAAATTATCTATTCACTGTAAACGCAACTGATTATGTGGTTGTATAGCACGTGACAACATGAAGAGTCACGTGTTTTCTATTAAACATTTCTGCTCATTTTTTGGTAAATCATCTGAGAACCCCTGTTCAACGATCAAACCGGATGAGACAGAAAAGGAAAACTTCCGCGAGTTTCACTAAACAATTGGACGACGTGTCTGTGCCCTCTCGATTCCAGACGCTCTCTCGCTCCGTCCTCCCATCGTAATTTCGGGATAATCCGAGCCGGACCCAATTCTCCTCTCAGTTCAAGAATAGACTCTTCCTGGATCAGATTCTTAGCCTCACAATGTTATATCAATTGGAAAACAGTCTTTATCAGATATCAACCATCACAGCAGTGAGTACAGTTTTCTTTTTTTAATGTTTCACTTCTCAAGTTCTCCAATTCACCCGTATTCAGTTAGTTGTTGTTAATTTTGTCACATTTCAGACTTATTTTGCGTATTATTTTGACATCTCCGACATTGACATTTTGACATCTTCTGTTGTTAACTTTGGTGATTTTCAAATATTTTCATTGTTTCTATTTGGGAAACGTAGAGCGGAGTCATATAGGATATGAACTTATTGACACTTATCATACTTGAAAAAAGAGATAGAAACATCAGAAATTAAAAACTATTCAAAAAAAGAGACATAATGGAAAACTTGTATTCTTTCCAGAGGATAGCATTCATTACCTTTCTGCTCTTGTCACAATGCGGCTCTGGCTGTGTACCTACACAAAACTCACCAACCACCACTACAACCCCTTCTTCCGGTTGGTTACTTTATTCATTTTACAAGTAAAAGTATGATGTAAATGTAATGTGAGAAAGATTGGAAATAAAGTAAAATATTTAGAAATGAATAAAATGGATGAATAAAAATTAAAATGTTTGATCCAGATGTTGGGGGTAGAATTATGAGTAGTGTTTTGAGCTACAGAAAACAGATACATAGTATTGCTCCCCATTTCACGCGGCTCATACTGTTTCATGTAGTTTCATGTTCATTCACTTGACTTTCCGGAGTATCGTTATTTGAAGTTTTTTCTGCCTGAATACTAAATACTGTTCTAAATGAGAGTAATACTGTTCCAAACCGCATACCCAGTTTTTTTTTGAAAACTGTGACAAATGTTGATGATCAACTATCTAATTTCAAACAATGGGAATGGACATGTGAAGTAAAAAAAATCATTGATCGGCAGACAAGTACAGTTTGTCTGACAATCTACAGAAAGTTTTGTAATATTACTTTTGAAATCTCAGTAGGAATGAAAAGATGATAGTTACTATTTTCTAAAGAACATGGACCCTGCACAATTGTTTCTATGACACAATTGTTTCTATGAATGATTATGACAAGGGTGAATCGGTTTAGACATCACACGTTTCACATTCTTGATCAGACCACTAGAATATGAGATTTGCAAAACTTGTGAATGAAGCGTTTTTTTAATATTGTGTAGGAAAGTGTAATTTTCTAATACGCAACATTGAACGCTTTCTTTGTATGGTCAATATCGCACTTTGTAGTAGTACAGAGAAAGAAAACTTATTTGCCAAGAAAGCAAGAAAACTACGTTTCCAATCAAATTATATGTTGAGTATTTCAGTGACCACGACATCAACAACAACAACAACAACATCAACAACAACAACAACAACAACATCAACAACTACAGCCAGTCCGTTCGGTTAGATTTATATTTTCTTCTACAAAATTAACAGAAAAAAAAGAATAAAATGATCGACTGAAAACGGAGAAACAATAAAATTCGATAAAATGATCGACTGAAAACGGGGAAAACAGTGACGACAACAACAACGACGTTTTGCACTATCGAAAATTCGTAAACTTTTGAGCTCGATCAGACACGCCCGCATTTCTCAAAACATTTGACTAGATCGATATTTTTCAGATGCGTAGATTGAGGTATAATGAAATTCATTGATTTTTTCCTGATTTTTCCATTTAATATATGAGACGACTGAAATTTATATCAAAAAACATTTCAAAATTTTTTTTGGTCTTTGGTCATCAAGTCACGGCGACCTGAATTACGAGTTGCATGAGTGAAAGGTAGAGGTGGCTGTCAATGTGAATATTAGAGAATTATCGAATGCGCGCCACGGATTACGGTATCTAAAAGAAACATTGTCTGGCAACCGAGCGGTCATCAGTTATCCCACTCAGAAGTTGCCTACAACAAAACGGTTATTTTGTACAACCCCGGACCTATTCAACAATCCCCCCCCCCCACTCAATCCAAACCTGCAGTGAAGAAGAATGTTGTACAATCACCCCCGAATGGGGGTGGGGGAGGGTATTCGGATTCTAACCTATTGTGGCTCAGGGAAGGGGGGGGGGGCGATTGTACAATATACCCGGAAATTATGTGCTCAGTGAAAGATGCTACCCAAAATCGCCTTGAATTCGAAATGATTTTGAGTGGCACCTTTCACTGAGCACATATTATTCTATACTAGAAGTAAATTTGATAGTCACGTAAAGTTAGCATTCTAATGAGGATTCGTGTACATTGTCATTGCACTTTTCCGAGTTCTGTTATGGTTAACATGCTTCACGTGACTGTGCAGTAGATAAACAGTATAAATCACGTGGTTGTTTTACAGATTGTATGTGCGGTGACATAAACGTGACTCTAACTTCTTCTGAATTCCCTGACGGGATAACGACCTTCACCTTCTCCAACAACAACTGTTCCGTGGTCGCAATGTGCGCGTGAGTCACTCGTTTCATATAGATAAATTAACACACCTATTTCATTTCATCCGGCCTATTTCATCCGTTTGTCACTTCCATTGTGATTCAATTACATGTCAATATCAACCATAGAAGGACTGTCCGTAGACGAGGTGAGATAGGCATGGGTAAGCTTTGTTAGCAGCTCATGCGATCCGCCAGATAGATACCGCGGCGAGCGGAGATCGAACCCAGGTCTGTGGAGCAAAAGCCGAACGCTCACCCCTTTACTACGATTAGGGTTGTTGATCGAGTTGAAAACTTCGAATTTTTGAGTTTCGAGTTTTTCGAGTTTCGGAAATTTCGAGTTTTTCGAGTTCGACTTGCTTGCGTTTTAGAAAAAAACCGAGTTATCGAGTATCGAGTTGAACTCGAAAACTCAAATTTGGAGATTCGACTTTGATCGTTCAGTTTCAGGATTATATCGAGACAAAAAATGAGATATTTTTGAGAAATTCTGACATTTTATATGAATACGCGGGAATCGTGAAAAACACTTAAATTCATCATGAATTTGTCATGTGTTCAAGTATGGGTCGCATGCACAACGCAACTCATGTTGATAAGCTAATTTCAGAACGTAAAATTTTAAAACTCAACTCTTAACAAGACATCTTCAAAATTATAATCGCCTGTATAGCTCTCATATTTTCCCAACTGGACATTTTCGCAGAATATTTAGTTCCAATGTGACATTTTATAAGTATTTACATTGCTGATATGTTCAAAAAGGCTTCAAAAATTCATTGGCAGGCTGTGTGAGTCCAGTTTGGAAATTTATTATATAGAGTTAGATTTAATGAAATAAAGTTAACTTGAATGAAGTAAAGTAAATTGAAACAAATGAATAAATAAACTAAGATGTGTGGGAACTATATAGTTCCCGTCATTCCTACTGGGACATGGCAGCGTGCCACTTAATATTTCAGGCTCTTTTTCAAAAGACCGCAAATCTCTTGTAGCGGTAGTACAGCTTCACAATAACACGTAAATGGCAATTGTCTTTAGACTACTTATGTTTGTTCTAATAAATAAAAATCCTTCCGAAAATCTTGGCACGATGCCAATGGGTCTCAGTGGGAATGAAACGAACTATACTAGTCCGTCGATTTCCCACAATTACTTGCATTTCAGCTCACCAAACCCGGCATTTGATCTGAACGCAGCGCTCGTGGCAAATACGGATCAATTCTTACACTTCGATCCCAGAAATGTGTCGTTTCCCGGAACGTGTAACACGACCGATCAACGGTGGTCAGTTATTCAATCTGTCAAACCGTTCTGCACCTCTGCAAATAACTACGGTCACTTTCATTTAGGTGATCTGCGTCGCTTTGATCGAAATGCGGGTGAATACTCTGAATGGAGCAGGTCATGAGTAAATGAATATGTAAATCCAACTTACGGAAATCAGATGAATATCTCCTTTAAGTCATACTGAATCGGCTTATAGTTTCACGGTGCGCATGTCTTTAGTTGATTGCTGCGGCGCAAAACTTCATCATTGATTTAGCATTCCGTTCTGAGCACTATGGAATAAGTTCATCAAATCAGATTGTACACAATTAAGAGCATTTACCTGCGTGTTTACTGCTGCAGAGGAGTGCTGTAACTCTAGATTTTACATGATGGAGGGGAGTGCTGTAACTCTAGATTTCTTCTGTGTTGTATCCAAAACTATATTATAATCGTCTTAGACATACTCGAATTCACAAGTGTTTCAAGTAAATGTAGTTTCAGGTACATGGGTACACCACCACTACGAATTGATAACCTGGAATGTCTCTTGTCAAACCCCTAGGGACGTTGAAGGCTGATATGTTTTTAGCAGTTTAAGACCCTAATAGTGTTCTAACCACCTTCTTCGTCGCAAATAATTAGGTTACAAGTTTGAATATTATTATATTTCATAATTGTAGCTCAGTGGTCGTGGTCATGTTTCTTTTTTCACGTTGCTAATACAAAGGGTCGTGGTCTGAACTTTTAGAATCAACTTGATATACTAAACTAAATTTTTTTGAAATACTCAACTGAAAAGAAGTTTGATTGTGAAAACGTCACTCTAACCTAACGTCGGTTCTTACAGCTGTTTCTCGTGTTTAAAATGTGCTTCTGAACGCAGCGTCAATTTAGAGAAAAGCACATTTAAACGCCAAAGTCAACAGTCGTCTATGTCTTAACATGTTTCAAATATACTATTTGAGCACTTCCTTCAGAGATGGTAGACATTTGTATCTTTCTGTGTTCAAATCACCTTCTGCTAGAGACGTTCTTTCAACTACGGTGTACTATTTAATAATTCTATACGCAACTTCGGGTCATTGTATGTTATTGTTTACGCAATTGTAACATCATGCTCTACATGAATGAACTAATATTGTTTCAGTCGTCGTATTTAAAATTGTTTGGCCAATTGAAAACAAACTGGAAAAATAGTGGTTACGCCTGGAGTAGAAAACTACATTTCGGGTTTTCTCACTTACTTTCCGGTGTTTGTTTTTACATAATATATATTCGAGTCAAGTTTGCAAACGTATTTGTTACTGCTTTTCTTCTATTTTTTCGAATCCGAATTGCCGCGTAATTAATTCGATGTTTTTTAATACACATTTTCTACATGGTTTAGTACTTGTTCAACACGATTGCTGTTGAGTGGCTGGGTGTTGGAGAAGCAGAAAGAAACGTGTACTCTAGTACTGCAATGGAGGGCTATTATTTGGAATAAAAAACTATATACCACAATGTTTGTTTTAATTTCTTTATATCGAACTTTTGAACTCACGGGATTTAACAGTAATATGTGTTATCCGGTGTATCCGGATAGAGTTAGTGAGACAAGGGAAATAGACAGAACGAATGTTCACATAACGCAGAGAGCGAGGTGAATTCTATATGTAACCGGTTTTTTTTAGTAACCTAACCGGTTTTTTGGTAACCTTTTTTCCGGTTACTTGGGTAGGTAACCGGTCGGTAACCGAAAATGAAAAACCGGTTACCTGTTTTTCCAACGAAAATGTGGTTTTTACCGTTAGCTTATCCGGTAACCGGATTTTAGTTTTAGATTACCTACCGGCTACCTGTGAGGTAACCTGAAAAAATGGTTACCAAGAACCGGTTAGGTTACCTAAAAACCCGGTGAGTTGTAGAATTGGCCAGAGAGCGATCACCCGCGAGCAACAACATAAACAACAATGGGGACTGCAAGTGTTTTCAAAATGAATCCCCCGAAAAATACTACACAAATTGATCTCGTTGTCTGGGTCTCGCCACTCTCTCGCCCTGAACAGAAACCCAGCTCAATCCATACCTTTTGATATAAACAGCTGAGATTATTGGATCCGAGATAAGAACAGATGTCCGGAGGTTAGAAATCGGTGAACCGCAATAGTAACGGTCTACAAAAATAACGGGGCAGTAACGGATTACACCAGTAACGGAGTTTTGCAAAAGTAACCGAGTTTCACAATTTCAGTATCCTAGGCGTCAGTGACGTGTAAACACGGTATTATGCACATTTCAGTGTGAATGTGGTTTACAACGTTGTTTCTCGTACGCTAGCTCTAAAAAAATTTCTAAGATATAGTGAGTGCCAAATTCATAACATTCTATCTCTTGCCGGAATCGAACCTGCGAGCAAAAGTTTCGTAGCCTGGCGCTAACCACTGCGCTATTAGATCACAGGACGGGCG
Source organism: Litoditis marina (assembly GCA_964036275.1). NCBI lineage: Eukaryota > Metazoa > Nematoda > Chromadorea > Rhabditida > Rhabditidae > Litoditis > Litoditis marina. The sequence continues at coordinate 30,907,320 of OZ038433.1, forward strand.
AGCTTTGGACTCGAGGACATGTGTGCGTACACAGCGAAAATTGAGATATACAGTACCCACCCGCCGAAACCCTCAAATTCAAATTCTGACTGTAAAAATGAAATCGATCGAAAATTGATGTAACGAAGTGAGGTTGCGTCAAGGTGAAAATGTTCATATCCATGTCTTTATTGATTAATATCAAGAAAATTTTGCCCAATTCAAATCTGCATCTCCGTTTGTTGTGTATTAAGTACACGTTAAATAACCTTTTTGAAATCAACGAGTGTTAGATTTATGAACAATGATTTACTTTAAACGTATATAACTTTCTGACACTACGTAGAACCAGTGATGGACTGTCAATTATCCTAACGGATATTTTTTTATCACCAGTTGAAATCGCTGGTGATGAATGGTGCGGGCGCCGTCGTGTACAGTGGATCGGTGAATTTTTCGTCTCAACTCTCTCATTTCGGGTCAGTTTCGAAATTTCTGGGAAAATTCTGAATGCAATGCCAGTTTCTTTATTAACGTTTATTCGAATCAAAGACATGATATTTTTTCTACATTAGTAGTGTACTACAACATGATATCATGATCGAGTTGTGTAAATCATCGTTCAATATGTGGTAAAACGTGTTCATGGGGTGAACTTGTTCATGGTTAGGTCCGATGCAAACACGACAAAGCACATCGATTAATGTACTCATGTATACTACATCAGTGACATTAATGGTTCATATAAGACGGGTCCAACTAAATTTTTCAAAATTTCCGTTTTTTACCAAAATATTGTCAACGGAGTGGGTGTGACACGTAAACCATTATCTTGTCAAAGTTGCTGTTGTATCTGAGAAATATTAGAGCCAACCCAAATGACAAGCGCCAACATGGATATTGATGTCTGCCAAGTGATACTATCACTGCTCAACACTTGGTAAGTGATAATATCACTGCTCAACACCTGGCAATTGCCAGGAACAATCCTCTTTCTTGACACGTGTCAACCACATTTTGCTTCATGCGGGAATCGAACCTGACCCCGCCACACCAAAAGCGAGACGCTTACCACTACACTAAGCGGGCTACGTTCTGGAGCGCGAACAGTTCCTCGGATAGAATCCTGCCGATGCCCAGCCGGGTCGACCCGGCAAGGCATCGGCAACAAACAGGCTCGCCGCCGGCAAAGGCTAAAACCACATGAAACAGCATTTGAGAGGGGTTAAACTGGTTGATAGGGGTAGAGAATGTGATTGTTATGAACCAATTAGTTTTCAAGAAGTTTTAAAATGATTGGATTCATGGAATCGTACATTAGCTAACCGAAATTTCCGTTTAGAAGATCACCACAATACAAATACGACCATTTTATAGCTGTTTTTGAAATTATTCGTCCTGAGCAGTACAATTCACATAAAATGGGTACACACACCGGGGCGGGCATATTCATAACGCTATGAGAATAGATTATCGAATTATGGGTGTGAATCTTTCAACGAAAAAACGTGAAGCGGAAAACGGAATACAGTAAACACTTAAACCTGCGATGTGGGGCGAAAAGTTGCTACTGGCTTTTAGCTAGCTGAAATGTTTTTTGGTGTGTTCAACTTTTAAATTCACGTTTTATATTTATGAAAATTGATTTTTTTAATAAACCAATCCCTTTTAATACACTCATGTGTGGCAACGTTAATCTAAACAATTGCGGCGGGGTTATATATAGCGCGGTTCTTGCTTTTCACATGCAGGTGCTCCCTTAGTGTAGTGGTAGTGCGCTTGCTTTTGGCCCAACGGCCAAGGGTTCGAGTCCTCTCAACGGTTTGGCACGTGTCAAAATGAATCAGTGCAAATGGCAAATGGTAAAGATGATCTGTTTGGGTGACAAGTGACCAAGCGAACTCCGTTCACTTAGCATTTGCCAAAAGAATCTGAAACTCATTGTCAAATGCCAACATCGCGTTGACAAGAAACCTAAAATTGTGTCATTTCGACCGCAAGGCGCAAGAAAAAAATCCCGTTCACAGATTGACAGAATTCCGTGATGTACTTTGAATTTTGGAAAAAAATTAGTTGGAACCGTCTTATATGTTAATTAGGTTTCAACTGTTCATTCATTGGTGGATTTTCTATGTAACTGGGTTTTTTGGTAACTTTACCGGTTTTAGGTAACCAACTTTCATGTCACCTCAGTAGGCAACAGGTTGGTAACCTACAATCAAATACCGGTTACCTGTTTTTCTCACACAAAATGTGTTATTTTTTCGTTAGCTTGTACGGTATCCTGAATTTAGTTTTAGGTTACCTACCGGTTACCCGTGAGGTGACCTGAAAAAAAGTTACCAAACACAGGTTATGTTACCTAAAACCCGGTTACATATAGAATTGGCCCCATTTGTTTCAGCACCGTGAATGGTGTGTTCAGATCAGATGACGGTGTTACCGTAACCGCGCCGGTCATGATGTGGATTGGAGCACTCGATTTGGCGCTGGAAGCTGATTTCGAATGTTGACGTTTCTAAAATAAGAGGAATTTTAGGTTGTGCTCAGGTGGAAACAGTTTGTGTTGCTAACGACATGGTCGAATAAAAAAGAATATTAGGATACATTAGGTTATTTTATTTGAACAAAATATAATTGTGTCACTAGTACTTTTGGATGGTGGTATGATTAGGTTAATGTGCTTAGTGAGAGATGTACTCAACACCGTTTCGACCCTGATTCAAGACGGTTTTGAGTAAGAGAAGTTTTAAATTGAGTAAGAGAAATTTTAGGATACTCTACATTTCCTTTATAAATACATTTCGTATGTCTACATCTATATTGAGCTAAAGGAACAACTGCGAAAGAAATCGGAAAATAGTTCTCAACTCTCGCCGTTCTGAATTCCACGAGCTTTTGTGACTCATACTGAGACACTTATTACGGAACTTTGCACTAGAACAAACATCCTACCACTTACACTGGTTCAAGCAAGAAAGAAATTACGAAGACTTGTGTAACTTTCGACTGAGGCTAGGGTTAGTTGGTCCTAGAACTCTGTTTCATACCTAGTTACAGCAGCACGGAACTGTGTTTTGGAACTACAAATCTGGAGGAACCCTCAGCAGACTGGAGTCAGAGAAGAACTTCTCAAAACAGCTCAGTCAGGTTAGAAAGAGGCCGAAAATCGGGTGGGAGGTACTTCTCATGAACCCAGCTACAGAAGATTGAGACACAATTTTTTATTTTCGATTTACTAGCAACGTTAGTCGAAGTCTCAGTTTTCATGTATTGCACATTGTTCTTCTAATGATCTTAGAAGTTCTACAGCTATTTGTGGAAGAAGTCTCGTATTGGATAGCTAATAAATTATTCTGGTGTTTTTTTACTAATCGTGAGGCTGTAATCAAGGTTCAAAAGCATAAGTAAATGAAAGTCGAATTGAACTTGTTCGTTCGGTCGAAACCACATTTTAGAAAAGAGAGTGGATAGCCACATTTTTGTTCCTCCATTCTCATTCATTCTGTTAACTCTATCTGCGTCCTTCTCTTAGAATAATATTTATTTCAAGTCAATTTTAAGCCCAATTTATTGGTATGTCTTTTCTATCTGCCGCCGCCGAGTCTCGGACGGTTTTTCGAATCCGAATAGTTCGTAGTCCGGTTTGTACAGATTCTCCAGCATAGAATAGAGTATGGGCGACTCGAACAACTGTTTCTGGTAGTCGTCTCTGGCCATAGAATACACTGTGGCGTGTTTCGTTCTCTTAGTATTTGAAGTACTTGAATTGATAATATAAGTAATGATTAGATTTGGAATGTTCGATTTTTAGGGAGAGAGGAAACAATTCACCAGTGTATTCTCCACTCTCTTCTTCTTGAACTATCAATTTGTTTATGACAACATAAGTAGATAGATCATATGATTTTTAGTTCCACATTTTTATTTCGACATTATTAAGAACCAGAATGTCTTTGGCTCGCTGTAAACGTTTTAAACTAGTAACCACCACCTGTTTTTGTTTTCTCTAGAAATCACCCGGGATCCCTGCAGGCTGCAACCAGCTGTTTAACCGTTGAACTTTGTTGTGCTGTGTACGAGTTATGAATCTACCGAATGTAGCTTCAAGTGAGTCACGGATTGTTCAAAAACAACGACACCAAGACGACAAACAAATCTGCAGAATCGCAAGTCAAAACTTGTGATTAAATGCAAATGTTACTCAACCTACCTTACGCTTTAAGTGTATCGATTATCAGTACAGAAAACGATTGCGAAAAGAGTGAATAATAGTTCTTAACGAGAAATTAACGGATATTCTGGATAAAAAACTGATCTCGCATTTCTCTGATGATACAACAAAATTCATTCACGCAGCGCTCGGCTCTGCGCACGACGATTTTACGTAAAGGAGATTTGGTGAAAATTTAGGTACATGTCGGTTTATAGCAAGTTAGCTATGTACAAAAACATTAGCTACTACTCTAGGTGCGGAAGAACACTGTACATGTTATAAATGGGGTGACATCCAGCTTCGCCCACTATGTATTTGGGTACCCAGTTTTTACTATTCTATCAACTTTACACCTATTACAACATCAGCTTCCAACATTTAGGCAAATCTTGTCGAGTTGGCGATACCACTGCAATCAATTGAGTAAAGTTGTCAAACAACTCATGAAATAGATAGCTCTCACTGGGAAGAACTGTTAAAATTGAAACACGTCTTCTGTTTTGCTTTATCCTACGAGTTAGTGGAAACATATTGAAGGTGTTCATTTTGTAGGACGCTGAGCTTTAGGAGCAATACTGAACTCTAGGTCGGATTTTCGATGTCCCATTTCAAAGCCTCAATGTTTCAATGTCACTTTTCACTATTCTAAAGCACGTTAGAGACTGTTCACTAGGCAAACAGTGCCAGACAATAGTGTAAAAGGGTGTAGACGTGACAGACCGCCAGACAACTGACTGTTACAGACGTAGATGAAAAACGCACAGAGCGCCCACAACGGAGGACGTTGTTATTCCACACGATAATTTGAGAATGGCACCTTATGATAGGACAGTGGTACTATAGAACGAGATATGAGGACTCGGGACATTAAAATGAGACGTTGGGACATTGGAATCGGACATTTGGACTTCGGGACCTTTAGAGCATCAGCCCCTCTGATTCAGTTATCCGTTCAACTCTACAGTGTGAAAAACAAATAATTTATGACCCATTCTACATAAAAAAATATTTTTCTCTGCTTTCTGTTGTACTATGTAAAGCTTGATTTACCATTTTGTGACTCGCTCGCCACTTATTGCGCCAAACATTCGATGAAGAGCGTAGTTCTAATTCATCATAATATTCTGGCGGCGTAGCAAACCTTCCAATCTCACGAGAAGTTCATATGAGTTTCTCATGAGATACCTCATGAGCTACTCGTGAACTCTCAATGTTGTAGCATAGCAATCAATAGAATCTCATAAGAAACTCGTGCTAATAGCTTATGAGGTGATCTGATGAACTTTTGTGGGGATTGCTACGCCGCCAGGTTTTGCAAGAGTTCGTGAACAAGAATCAACGGTTGAACAGCTGGCTGCAGCCTGCAGGGATTCTGGATGATTTCCAGAGAAAACAAAAACAGGTGGTGGTAATTAGTTTAAAACGTTTACAGCGAGCCAACCAGTATATAACCGAGGTCAGCTAAACAATCCACCAATTTCTTCTCCACTCTTTTCTTCTTCGAACTGTTTTACCATCAATTTGTTCACGACAAAATAAGTAGATAGAGCATATGATTTTTAGTTCTACATTTTTAGTTCTTCAGTGTTAAAAACCAGAATGTATAACAACTATTGTTACTCTCTTACAGGAATGATTCTGTCCCGAGGTGCTGTCTTTGCATTTCTTCTGATAAGTTGTCTGGTCTGCACCGTGTGCGCCTCTCCGGTGGAGGACCCTTCTGAACAATATCTCGTTCGAGTAAAACGAAATGACATAGCAAAATTCTTCAAAAAACTGGGCAGAAGTGTTGAGAAACGATTCAAGGAAAAATGGCGCCAGGACTGGAAGGTCAGATGTGGACATTAACTTGTTTGTAAAAAACCACTGAAACACTATAGTCTGTTTCACGCACTTATAACTCTCTACAGTAATCTGCCCGAACTCCCAGGTCAGCGTTAGGTAGTTTTATGTTTTTAGAATGACTTCACATTTTGCTATTGTGTTTTCTACATTTAATTCTACAAACTCTGAAAGTTTGAAACGAAAATAATAATTTATTCATTCGAAAAAGCCTCCTGAATAATATGAAGATTACTGTAGAGGGACACTGATCGGTGAAACGAACTATAACTGTATGGGTCTATCGAACCATCACGCTCCTTCCTCTGTTTCAAAACTATCAGGGCGATTATCAAAATTCGTGATTAAATTCGTGAAACAAAAAGTCATATGCTCATCAGAGTAGTCCATATGAAAATGACAAAGACGAGAGAACATACAGTATAGCATGGACAAATTAATGTTTTTTTCAGGTTGGCCCCGTGGAAATCGGATAATGAACGTTGGGAAAAAGTGATCTACAATGTAATGATGTTTGTTTCAATTGTGGAATGAAAATATTTTTCTTTTTCTTTTTATATATGTTCGTGAACAATACTTATAAATTGAAGGGTAATATGAGCAAATTACTCAGAAAGAACTTGGAGGGAGTTAAAAGGTACGAAAGGAGCGTGGCCTATCCAGTTTCGACATGAAAATTTCGTGAAAAACAGGCAGCTGAACAACCGAAGCTGGCACCCAGAGTGGAACGTTTTTCGAAAGACTCCACGGTCAGCATAATGGAGTTTGGAATATGTATTGACGCCATGTCTCAGTGGGAATTTGACGAACTATACCCTTTTTTCAGAAATGTGGCTCATACAACTCGCAGATTTGCACAGAAAATACCTCGCACATTCCACGCCTAGTATGATCGTTTTGAAAGTGCACTCCCGTCTGAGATGCGCGTTTAGATTAACCTCTAGTGTGGCAAAAAGTTGGATCAGGGAAATACAACATTAGTCTTTTGACTGTGACACTTCATAACGCTATATTGAAACATGGCACTGAAATTTTAACACTATGTGTCACTCCACACCTGTGTTGTTCGTTCATGAGTAAAACCTCAGTTTACGGATTGGTTAGTGATAGCATACAATAAATAACAGTCGAATTGAACTTGTTCATTCAGTGGAAAATATACTCAAAATCGAGAGTGTGGACGTATGGAGTCTTCTACTTTCTTCTTTTCCTTTTGTCCTCCGTATTTTCCCCCTTTTTTTTGTCTAGTTTTTAGTTTGTTATGCTACAGGATCTGGTCCCTAATGGGTCAGAGCCTGAACACACCTAGGGTCCACGCGCAATAAAAGAGTAATACATAAACTACGGTCATTATTAGGATCCAGACCAAGATAGATCCCAAAGACACGAACCTATCTTGGCTGGTACACGGAAGGGGAACTGGCGGGTTGACCCCACCTCTAGCAGTGATAGGACGTATGGTCCCGATCAGAGCGAGAGGACAGACTCATGACGAGTTCTCACTTATTTAATAATATTTATTCCGCGTCAATTATTCAAATATGTTTGTTAATGCTTTTCTTCTATCTGCCGCCGCCGAGTCTCGGACGGTTTTTCGAATCCGAATAGTTCGTAGTCTGGTTTGTATAGATTCTCCAGCATGGCATATAGTATGGGGGACTCGAACAACTGTTTCTGGTAGTCGTCTCTTTGGGGGGAGTTGAGCGTCGCGTGCTTGGTACGCTTGCTTTCTGAAAGGAGCAAAACTAGACATAGATAACTTATCACGTTTAGATGAGAACATCTGTCATGAAGAATACATTAGAGGCTGGAGAGTTGTCTTTTGTAGTGACGGGGAGGTCGAGAGCGTGATAGAAAGAGATGTGAGGGAAAGCGATAGAGAGAAAGAGGTGGAATGAAAGTACACAATAAGATTCGATTACCGTCCATGCCGTCTAGGATGAATTTGACTTTCTCTTCCGGTACTTGGTTGTCGCGTAGATATGCCACAATATCCTCCTTCATTCTTCTCTGCTCCTCTCCGCTGGCTCCATATTTCACGAAGTGGTGCGACTCAAAGTTGTCGAGCATTTCGCAGAACCTTCAAAAATTCACCAGAAAATATCTCTAATGCCTATAGAACGTGTGAAAACTTGAAATGAATAAGTCACGGTTTAACAGTGAACATTCCTCTCTTTCACTCTCTCTCGCTACATCTGTTTTTCTCTCTAACTTTTTTTGATATTGCTAGTGCAGAACCAGAAGAATTTGTATTTGACACTCACCACGTCTGTGGGACGAAATGGAGTAGTTCGTAGAAGCTTTCTGACTCGGGCAAAAAATATGCGTCGGCCTTCCTGTCTTTTTGGATGATTCTCAGCAGGGCTCGGAATTTTATAAGGAAACATTCCATGTCGCCGTTGCAGTCAAAACAGAGTCCGGGCCGGACCTCACTGAAACGGGAAAAGCTTTGGGGGGAAACTCGTGAAGTTGAAAAATCCCGGCACCTTTATCCCATCGTTCGGTTTTCGCTTTGCCTCACTATTTCTCGTCTCTTACATCCTGGCAGGATGTTGGAGCAAAAAAATAGCGTATGTTTGGGGAGACGCAGAATGGAATGAAGGGGCCGGGATCTTCTAGCATACGTATTTTGGTTCAGTTGTAGTGAAGTAGTCAACTACTTCTTTTCATGAGTCTTTTCGACGACCCGGATATACTGGGGCCTATCCACTGAGAATGGTCAGCTACGACGGGTGGCTGTTTGAGTCAATCGAGTGCAACTACAATTCTCTCACTAGATATCTGGCGGCGTAGCAATCCTCCCAACCTTATGAGAAACTCGTATGAGTTTCTCATGAGAATCTCATGAACACCTCATGAGGTACTCGTAAAGGCCTAATGCTGAAGCATAGTAATCAATAAAAATGAGAAGTTCGTGAGATATTCATCACGAGGTATCTCATGAGGTTTTTGAAGGTTCGCAACCGCTTGTGAATGAGGGAGACGAGTAGTTACCAATCCCAAGTGAGTCGTAGAAAAACTACTTACTTCACACATTTGTCCACAAACCCACTGAGAAAACGTTCGGTAGGGTCTCGGACCACGAAGATGGGACTTATTTCACTGGATGTCCCATTTCTCGCCTGTTCCAGGGTACTGTACTCATTCCGTCTATTGCAAGTGCTGAAAAATATTAGTTTTTTTTGAGTCAGGAAAGTTCAAAACCATGTTTTCCGAAGGGTAGTACACTATGGAAAAGATTTCGTAAGTGAGTGAAGTAAAATGAATGAAAAACGTGTGTTGTCATCCAATACATGTGGTTTCGGACTCCAATACTTCGTGGTGTACTTGCTATTTACAAAACAGACAACGAATGTTGTTTTCACGAATAATTTTCTCACTTTTCGGCAAAGAATGGTCCGGTAATTGTGCTGTTCCTCTTGATGAAATGATCAGAATCATAGAGATAACAAAACACATTTGCTAGCACTGTCGTCATTGACTTGGTGACAGTACAGGTACCGGCATGGTACTGGGGAGCTACCTGGAACAATTTACATGTGACATGCGACACAAATCTGCAATAGTGCACGTTTGATACAGTTCCTTTGCATTTATTCTTTTTCTGTTCGTGACTCTACAAGTTTGCACTACAATATAATAATAAATCATGATTTCATTCAAAAGTTTTGCATTCTTTCGCAAAAACTATTTCACACGGGACTTTCGAATCATTTTGCATTCATTTTTTAATCAAACTTTTGAACTCATTTACGATTTCAATAAATTATTCTTTTCTATTCTGTTCAATGAAAATGAGTACAAACAACGAGGCAAAAGTTTATCACAAAATCAGGTCAAAGCCACAAAAAGAATGTGAAAACCTGTTCACTTTGTGTTCAGTTGTTGTGCACAATTTACAATGTACCCTCCGTGCATTCACCACTCGTAAACCACTATTTAAATTAAAAAACAAATGCATTTTCTTATATTATGAAGTAAACAATGTGTTCAGAGGTCGGGCCTCCTGAAAATACTTTTAACTTTCCATGAATAACTCACCCTATAGATCGCAAATCCATCAATGAAGGGCTTAACAGTACGGTCATCCACATATTCATACACTGAAAAGTACATATTATTGTGTGGCCGAAAAAGTACATCTTATTATGTATGCCAATCGCGTATGTTGTACGCACAAACTCAAGACCATTGAAAACCTTTTGGCAGGAGACCGGAACTCAACTTGATTAAAGGTTTTGTTCCGGGCTGCTTTTTACTGTATTGAGATCAGAGAGCACAAATAACTCTTAAATTCGTTTGATCAGTCCACGTGACATTCACACGACAATGCCGGGAAACACGGAACACGTCCAACCAAAAGTAGGATACAACAGCTTTACGAGAAACCATGTTGCCCTCCTATAAGCGTAGTCGAAACTCACAATTTCTTCCCAGCGTCAGTCTCATTCTGAGTTTAGCCGCCTCCGAAAACGTCAAAGTGTTGATGTCGGCGACTTCTTCTGTCGCGAAGGCGGTAGTAGTGCTGTCCGAGCTACCGGCAGTTGTTGACTCGAAAGTGGTGGTAGTTTCCCAAACTTCAACTGTACTTTCTGTAACCTCGACAACTTGTGGGGTTTGGTAGTCTGGTTTTTGAACAGGAAGTGGAATTTGTATCGGTTGCACTGCACTCGCAAACTGGTTCGAGGGGCTTCCTGCTTGTAAAACAACCTGGAATATAAGTTAGTTTTAAAAGCAAATTCAACCCAAATATGGATATTTAAACATTACCAGTAGCATGTAGTTATGAGTGTATGTTTTTCGTAGCGCATTCGTCAGTCTTTCAAAGAAGATCATTTGATAGGATCAAAAGGAACTCTAATTCTACGCTTGATTGAAATAAGAACAATGTTTCGGATGTCTAACACTATTCTATTATCACTATTATAAAACCCTAAAACACTAACACTATCACATATTGAAGCATTCTTACTGTCAAAATAAGTTTTATTGAGACTCATATAGTACACCTTCAAACTAGCCAATGACTGCTTTCTAAAGCAAAGTCGGTCGAACTATTCTGACCATTCGTTGAAATAGAGAATCATATTTGAATGCGAAATAGGCAAGCCTGTCGAGTTAATTCACGTTGTGTCAACGAAGTGATACCTACTGAAGAAAAGTGAAAGACTATACTATAGTTCTCGCTTGGTTACCCACCGGGTATCTCATGTACTGTAACAATCCATACACGAGTAGAGGGATACCAATGATAATGACAATCTTCTTCACGGCTAACTGCGACATCATTTCGAGTCAGATTCAGAAGTGACTATTTGCCGGTTTCAAGTTTCCCCTGTAAAATTATTCGTCATGTGGAACTGGTTAACGTTTACAATTAATAGTTCGGTAGAAGAATGCGTGAAACTCAGATGAACTCATAGTTGGGCTCTGTAACACATATTATAAATCGGTTACTTTTCATAAACAGAAGTCAGATAACGAGAATGGAATTGACACAATGGAAAGAAACAAGATTGATTTTTTTACAGCGTTGGAAACGTGTTTCGCAAACGGCTTTGAGTTGCACCGTTAGTAGCAGAACTTTTCTTGTGGGGAACTGGGGGCACATATGAATAGTATGTTTGCTGAGGAATATAACAGTCTACTCTCGATAACGGCATCAGAAAGATGCGAGAAGTAAATTTGTTGGCCGCTCAGAGTTTGGGAGGCGGGATTGAAAAAAACTGCTGTTTTGTTCGAGATTTCTAATCTGATCCGAGATTTTATTGTTGAAATTGCCCTTTTTTTAATCTTGATCGCCTATGTAGTGCAGTTTTCGTTGGATGTTCCGCAACTCACTCAATAAGAATCAGGTTGTGAATGGAAAAACTTGATGTCAATAAGAACACTTCAGGAGCTAATTTTGTCATTTTGTAGTCTGGAGATAACCACACAACATTACGGCAGAAAACTTGTAGTTCTTTTAGTACAAGTTTATGGGCTTTCCCGCTTCTAGCCATGATGCAATATTTGAAATGCTCTCTTCCTTTTTGCTGACCATAACGGTGTTTGATTCTACGGCGATGTCTGTGGTTTTAGAGGACTTTGATGAGATTGTCACAAGGTTTGAGCACTAGCTTGCTACCGGCTAGTGCACACGATCGGTAGACTGTTCTCTCATTATTTATTCTTTTCTGTTCAATGATGCAAGTGTTTTGCCAGATTCCATTGAGGGAAGGGTAGAAGTTTTGCCGTTTAAGGTGGTTGCATACTGGCCGTGTCTGGTTACTTGTTGAGTTGTATGACGGGCAGTTCATTTTTTTCACAAAATCTGTCCAATTCAGGTAGTTGGGAGGATTCGGAGTTGAAAAAAAGGTGGAATGAGTCTCGAATCTCAAAATTTATTGGCACACTATCACCAACTCAGCCACAGATATGACCAGTTTTCGAGTGTCAAATAATCTCAGAGCCTATTTGAATTTGAAGAACTTTGTTATTCCCGAAATGCATTGTTTGTATCGGAGAGGTTATCTGAACGCGCATCTCAGACGAGAGTCAGATCTTTGAGAGTGCACCTTCCCAGGCTCCGAAAGCGAATGGCGAAACGTTCCTGATAAAACACATATTGACTGGAAATCTCGGAATTTTCATTCATCAATGAAACGAATTTATGAACAGACATTGCAAAAATTAGCGCACCACCGCTCAAAAACACAGTTTGGTTCAGGAATAGTATTTGGACCAACTACTCTGAAAGTTGTACGAGGAATCTATAGAAACCGACAAAGTCTCCATGTTTTAACGGCATCACTTTGAGAAGATTACGGTAGCATCTTTTTTTGAAAAGTTCGAACCATTGCATTTTGAAAATCACACATTTTTTTCTGAGCATACCTTTGTTTGAGAACATTTGAAGGTTCAGGATTGGAAACAAATTGTCTTTCAAAAGTTTAGAAGAGGTCATTGTAAAAAAATTGTGGTTCGAACTGCATATTCGCCGCGAATCACAGTGAAGATTGTTGTTTGCCTTGTTTTTCTGGGTAACTTTTTTCTGTCGGCAAATGGAGTAGCTCTGAAAAAGGCAGACTGTCATTCTTTGCCCTTCTGATGTGTTTGTAGTTTGATCGCACTCCATCTTTGACCGAATTTCGCAGAAAATCTTCTGCAACTCGACCATAATTAGAAGGTCCATGTTAGTTACGTCGCTGTTTATTTATCAAGTAAAAAACTTCAATTTTACGAAAACGTTATTGAGTTTGATTGAATCAAGTTTTCGATTCGATTCAGGGTTAGAGTTTAACTCAAACACAAGTGTATGATTATTCATTTATACAAAATAGCTATCTATCCAGGTTGTTTTCTATCTGCCGCCGCCGAGTCTCGGACGGTTTTTCGAATCCGAATAGTTCGTAGTCTGGTTTGTACAGATTCTCCAGCATAGAATAGAGTATGGGCGACTCGAACAACTGTTTCTTGTAATCGTCTCTCGCAGGGGAATGTACTGTGGCGTGTTTGGTTCTCTTATTATCTGAAAAAAAAGCGACGTCGAAAAACGTGTAAATTAAATAAAAACTTTTTTTTTCCGTTTGAATATTCCTGAACCATTTCAAGAAAATCTCACGAAAGCTGAGGGCACTTTGAATTTTAAAAACCCGATCTAAGCAAAGAAGGTGGGATTGTAATATTCTAATTTTCGAGTGCATTGTTACGTGAAATGTGTGAAGCTCATCTGATGCCGTATTCAGTGAAGTTTCAATCCCTATCTGCGTCTCCTTTAATATACGCTGTTTCTCCGCTATCACATCCATTCGCCTTGAATACTGCTCTCTCGAAATATTAAGCAACGCGAGAGGCGCAGATTGCGTTGTGGGAGGGGGGAGGAACAACACAGAAATATCAACTTCTTGTTATTCTTCGAATTTTTGCTCCACGCCCCTAGGTTGATTGCGCAATTAATCCGCAATCTCTCGAAATACGTATTTTTAATAGATTTTGAATGTTCAATTTGCATCTTTACACTTGAATAACCTCTGTTACTATTCTATGCAAACTAATTTTCATTTATTATCAGTGAACGGAATAATTTTAGTACCTTCCATTCCATCCATAATGTATCTGACTTTTTCCTCGGGAACTGGATGGCGCCGTAGAAAAGACCCGATTTCATCCCTCATCCTTTTCTGTTCTTCCCCACTACCACCGTATTCGATGAAATGGTATTCTTCGAAGTTTTGTCTCATTTCGCAGAACCTGGCTCATATATTAGTATTCAATTTCGCCAAATGTCAGTCTTTTTCAGCACAACTTTGCTATGAACCACGCCCACGTTGCATCACATAGTATGGTGGATCAAAAACCACAAAACATCTATATTTGGTTATCAGCAATCCGATGATTAAACGGAAAAAAAATATGATGCGTTAAGTGTATAAACCTGTAAAGCCAGAACATTCGCCACGGAATCGGGCAAGAACTCTGATTTCTTCATTTAGATTTCGTATAACCTATGAAACTAGGGTCAATGGCTTAGTCATATGAACAGGATCTTACCACGTTTGTGGAACGAAATGTTGTAGTTCGTAGTAATATTCAGCTTTTGGCTGAAAGTAGTCGGCAAAGTTTTTGTCTCTCTGGATCACTCTCATGAGGGCTCGGAACTTGATCAGAAAGCAATCCATGTCGCCGTTGCAGTCGAAACAAAGACCAGGCCGCACTTCACTAGAAAACATTGATAATAAACAAAACGTTGCTGTAGTTTATTGTTCGCGAACATCATCAGTGTCATATAGTCGTCGCCAACAGAAAGGTCTTCGTTGTAAATCTCACTTTTCGCTTTGTACGCACACATGTCTTCTATTCAAAAGCTTGCCGGTCAAGTGCTGTATAGCGCAGTGCTTAACGCCCTGCTACCGATCTTTTCGCAGTGCTTAGCGCCCTGCTACCGAAGCCCGCAGGTTCGATTCCCACGAGAGACAGAAATTGATAGATTTGGCACACACTATATTCCTGTTGGAATCAGGCGGGATCAAGCAACCAAGATCGAACAACCTGCAAAGTTTTTGATATCCTACTTCGATTTCAAGCATAATAGTCATCGTTTAGAATATTTGCTTACAAAACAACTGTGACGCCAATTGTAATAGGGTAATTGTATTATATTATCAGTAAAAACTAATGTGAAAAACAAGGTTGCAGAGACAAATGCTGTAACTTATAGCTTGGGCAACTTTTCAAACCACTCGGGCCAGTAGACAATGCAAATCTACTTGACAACAGGTTTTCCAAGAATTTTCCAATAATTCAAGTTTTCCTGCAACACTTTCAAAAATCGAAAAACGCACACCTACTTCACACATTTGTCCACGAATCCACTGAGAAATCGCTCCGTTGGGTCACGTGCAACAAATAGAATATCGACTGCTTCAGAAATGTTGCTGCGAAGCTCTTCTATAGAGAAAAATGAGTTTCTTCTGGTGCACGGGCTGAAATTCGTATGGTCAAACGCGTCAAAACCCTCCTGACAAGACCTGTTGAACTGATACCTGTAATTAACATTTTGAGTGACCTGCACCCACCTACTCAGGTTACTTGGAAAAAGAATTCGTAAGACGGTGAGGTTACCAATAAAACCTTTGTGGAATACACTATACCGGATTTTGCATCACGCCAGAAGATGATATATTTTCTGTAATTTGAACCTCCGAGTTCGCGAACAACTCACTTTCCCGAGAAGAACGGTTCGGTGATTGTGCAATTCCTCTCCAGAAAAGCATCAGTATCAAAAAGGTAACAAACTACGT
The DNA here is from genome assembly GCA_964036275.1 of Litoditis marina. Classification (NCBI taxonomy): domain Eukaryota; kingdom Metazoa; phylum Nematoda; class Chromadorea; order Rhabditida; family Rhabditidae; genus Litoditis; species Litoditis marina. Next base: position 30,923,139 of record OZ038433.1, read on the forward strand.
TGGCGAGTACCGTAGTTAGCACCTTGGTCACAGTACATGTACCCACATTGTACTCGGGAGCTACCTGAGAAAGACAGATACGCTATAATTTAGAAAGGTTATTTCTACTACTGTTGCACTGCACAGTGCAACAGTTGTCAGTCACAGTACAGCATATGTGTATTACTCTCATTTGAAATGGTGTACCCCTATTACACTAGTCACTCTCACTACAGTTATAGTATAACTGGCTTCAGTTTAATTGTGGTGATATCGTCGTGTGTCAACATGTCGTTATGCACAAATAACTGAGTTTTCACTTTCAACTTCGTCATCAACAATTTACACAAAATAGGAAGTCGACACAGAAAAGGTGCGTAAAAATGACAATTGATAATTAACTGGTTCTGTCGCGGTACTAGCGGTTGTATGGGGGAAGGGTTGCCCTAACGGGCTTTTCTCTCGCGGTACCACCGGTATTTGCGAAGGGCTGAAAGGTTAGAGTTCAATGATAGTGTTGAACTAACCCTGTAGGTAGCTAGGGCTTTAACGAACGGTTTTATAGTTCGGTCATCTGTGTACTCGTACACTGAAAAACACGGATTGGCAAACGGAATTTCACATGTTGGATACAACACCACCTTCGTGGTACTAGGAATATTTCATTCAAAATCGAAAGTCATTAAATTAAAAGTCATTTAAAAGTTAAAATCATTAATTGACTTTTTGTCAGGAATTGAAAAAATACGAAATTTTTTAAAAACTTTACTTTTGATTCTCAACTGTTTCTTAACTTAATGACTTTTACTTCCAAATGACTCTTACTTTAATGACTTTCAATTTTGAATGACTTATTCTGGTTGTCCACTAGTCAAAGACAATACATGGAGTTTTTGATTATCTTAGAGATAGAAATGTTCTGTATTTGATGGATTTGATGACAACCAGTTATATTTTCATCACAAATTTTCGATAAAGAGGATACAATGTTGTGTATACTGTATACACAACTTATCTTGATATAGAAGGCGGAACTCACAATTTCTTCCCAGAGTCAGTCTCATTCTGAGTTTAGTCGCTTCCGAAAACGTCAAAGTGTTGGTATCCACATCTTTCTCCGGCGGAATTGTCGTGCTGTCTGAGCTACCGGTAGATGGTGACTCAGTAGAACTAGATGCAGTCGTTTCGCTAGTTTGTGTCGGTCGCCATTCACCCACGAAACTACTCGAAATGCTTTGTGCTTGTAAAACAATCTGTAAAACGATTCGAGAGTTGATCCATGGAGTATACGGTACCAGGAAAAAGTCATTCAAAGTTAAAAGTCATTGAAGTAAAAGTCATTCAAAAGTAAAAGTCATTAATTCACTTTTAGTCAGGATTTGGAAATTACGAAAATTTTCGGAAACTTTATTTTTGATTCTCAACTGTTTCTATACCTAATGACTTTTACTTTCGAATGACTTTTACTTTAATGACTTTTGATTTCGAATGACTTATTCTGGTTGCCGGAGTATACAGCTACCTGGTTGTTCTGCATACATTCTTGTTTTTTTCTGTAGTTGGTCAATCTTGAAAAAGTTCACGCAATTGTTTCTCAGATTTTTTTCTTGGCGCACAATCAAATAGCGATAACCTAATGTGTGATCGTATATATTGTTAACATGTGATGAATCTATTACGCAGGTGCGGAGCGTACATTCTGAACACCACTATCGAATAAAAACCGGAAATAATTATTGTATATGTACATATCTGCACCCATTTGTACACAATTTTGTTGTATTTTCAATTAGATGTACGGAATGTCATCAACATTTGTGCGACAAGAACCCTATGAGTACACCCACCGGATATCTCATATACTGTAACAATCCATACACGAGTAGAGGCAAGCCAATGACAAGGCCAATCTTCTTCACTGTCAACTGCGACAACATTCAAACGTTTATATAGATAAAAGATGTACGACTTCCAGATTATGACACTGCTGAAAAACGAGTGGTTCAAAACACATACTTCGAACTTGCTTGGGAATTCGAACATGAAGCGGGGTTGCCGTCAGGAAAAAATCGTCCCTCAAACTCAGACTCAAAAAATTATTCAATGACAAAAAAACACAACTTAAAAAATAATTGCGAAAAAGATTTGTAATGTTGAGCTCGAATATCCATCCTGCGACTAGAGGTCAAAGTTAGCGTTTTGAATTAATTTCTCATGAGAAGATAACTTGAGAGGGTTCCTACTTGACGGCGATTACGTGGTACTAGTATATTCAAAATCGATTGAACCCTAAGAACACGAAAACATCGAGTAGAAGAAAGAATAAATATGATAAACTGTTTTTATTCATTATTTATTTTGATTTATTAAACATCAAGTAATGTATGATCACAGTTTCACGTGACGTGTGTTTTACAAGAAGAATGGATCGGCGAGAATAGGATACAAAAAAATAGTGTGTTATCGGAGATTTCAGATGTCACATCATGATTTTAGTGTGGAAAATGTCCTTTTATCTCGATCGACTAGTTCCGATGGGGAGGGGGGGGGGGAGTATTTTTATTGTATAACCTTTTTTCATAGGAAAAAATAACAATATGTGGAGAACAAATCATAGATTAGTTGAAAATGAGAGATTACGCTGGGATAGAGCAGGAAAGACTGCATAATCAGAGCAACGATACTCTGTTCCTCAATCGATGTTCTTTTACAGTTATCAATCCAGTATTCAAAAAGCGTTTTCTGAAGAACAATTCATTACTTGGGTTCAAGTTCTGAGAGTTTGTAGCAGTAAACGTGCAGAGGTCACAATCAAAATATGGAGAGAGGCCAAAAACGCCAACATACAAATTTTTAGCTGGAAGTTTGAGCATATTACTGTAGAGGGTCATTAGTGGGTGGAACAAGATATATGACACATCTCGTTCACGACTAATCTGGTGTTAGTAGTATTTTCCTTTATTTATCTTTCTCCTTCTTCTCCTGTGTTGGTTTGAAAGATAATTCAAATTTTCTCAAGAATGATACAGGGGAACAGATGAAATGTTTTCCATTTTACTAATTAACGAGGTTTTGAACGGCGGTGAATCCATCTGTAAACTATTTCCATATCCAGTTGTCGAAATCTTTTTGTGGTTCTGTAGTTAGTGTAATAAAATCCGGCACTTTCTTCTTATTTTTTGCTTTTGCACGTTGTTATGCAGGATATCCCGGCAGAATGTTAGAGCAGACCAATAACGTTTGTTTGGGTAGACGTAGGCGGGGATCGAGCCTAAGATGCTCTTAATGATGTATTACCAACGCTCAATCCATAGTTCGGTTCTGAAATCAGGTTTGACAACATTAATCACAGGGATTCTAATCCGAACGCGCATCTCAGACGGGAATCAGTTTTCCGTCAGAATCTACGATAGCGAAAATCTGGAACGTTCCCGTGTAGAACACAACTAAACTTTTTGATGGTCTTGAACCTGTTCTAAGCATACCAAATGTTATCAAAAATTTAACAAGAAGATCAAAACGTAGCTACTGTGATCCAGGTGCAAAAGTAGGTACTTCTGAAATTATGTCTTTTTTTTCTAAAAAAAAGTTAGAATACGTGGTTCCTTCACGTAAAATAATTTCTATGCACCTAAACTGACCGTTATTTTTTTGTGTTTTTATGTATCAATTGTCCAGTAATGTATTAATAAAATAACCTCTTGTCCAATAACGTATTAATAAATTAACCCGGTATTCTGGGTTGTATTGCAAGTTAGAAACAATTTCGCATGGTCATTGTACTTTCTGGAATGTTAGGTGCTCAATAAATTGATTGGTATCAATTTTTTTGACGGAATTGAAAGTATCAAATATCACAATGAGTTTGTATCTATTTTCATTCGCAGTCCCGCTGTTTGCCGAATCTCGTTCGTAGTCATCCAAATAATTTTGATGGAGAGAAGGTTTGTATTATGGTACCTCACCATACTTTTGAAGTGAAAATTTTAATATAAAATATTTTCCAGAACTCGTAAATAGTTCAATTTTGAATTGTCGATTCGGTGTACGATTGACGTAATCATATAGCACACAATAGAATTAATGGTTTTCACCAATTTCAGCAAAATTACTTTCTCACAATCATAGAAAACATTCTCACGTACAGTAAACTGCACAACGCTAATAGAGTGGTTACGTGTCAAAGAATGCGTTTATTCCACCAACCAGGAAATTATTTTGATTTTGCAAGCGTGCAGCACATTGATGTCTCCAGCCGCCGGAACAAAATAATCGGACTGAAGGACAAAAACGGTGTCCTGCAATATCATCCGGATCAGCTTTCATCTATAGCCAAGCGTTTATACAATAATGTCCTCCATCCAACTCGCAAATGAATTCAGTTCCGAGTTGGATGGAGGACAGCACACCGCCATTTTTTGAGAAAGAGATCCGCAGCGCAATCGATTCCCTCCGTTTCGGAAAATCTCCTAGTTTGGATAGGATTCCCGTCGAAGCAATAAAGTGGTCTGGCTCAGTCGTGCTCAAGGATATTACAAGAATGTTCAACCAAATACTTGCTGGAAACGACATACCGGCTAGCCTGACGATGTCCAGAACTCGTCTCTTGTTGGAAAAGGGAGAAGTGTCCGAAATCGCCAACTATCGACCAATCACGCTTCTGAACATTTTTTACAAGCTCCTGTCAAGATGTGTTCTCAACCGAATTGAACCACTCCTATGAACACATGTTTGAAGAGCAGTGCGGTTTTCGAAGAAAGTATGGTACATCGGACAACATCCATATTCTACATCATATCATCTAGAGGTCCCGTGAATACAAAATACCACTTTTCCTATGCTTTGTTGATTTGTCCAAAGCATTCGAACGTGTCCACCATCAAGCGATATGTAACACCCTGACTACACTCGGAATACAACAGCCATTCGTTGACGTTCTTCGACATGTCTTTCGTGCTTCAAAATGCTCCATCGATGTAAATGGACAGGATGTACCCATCAAAATCCGAAGAGGCGTCCGCCAAGGAGATGTCATCTCACCACGCCTGTTCACCACAGTGCTCGATGTTGCTTTGAGAGAACTGAATTGGTCTGAGCTCGGAATTCGTGTGAACGGGATGTCTTCAAGCCATCTGCTATTTGTCAACGATTGCCTGCTTTTTGCTCCGGATAAAGACAGGCTGAAGAGAATAATCAAGGAGTTCATGGCTGCTTGCGGAAGAGTTGGTCTCAAAATCAACATGGCCAAATCAGAATACATGACGAACCAGATTGATTTATCCCCTCTACAATTTGCTGATGTCGCTCGTCCTCCGAAGCAGAGTGTGAAATACCTTGAATATAATACCTTGAATGAGTTACCGTGAATATATCCGGTAACTGGGATCCAGAGATAAGCCGAAGGATATCGTCGCATGGTCTGGATTAAACGAATATCGAACAATTTTGAAGACTCCCAGTTTCTCGATGAGTAGCAAAAGGGAAATCTTCCATGCTGTTATCATGGCGCGTCTCCTGTATGTTGCCGAGTCCTGGGCATTATCGAATGGGAACAAAGATAGTCTTCGTGTCGTGCAGCGCAAGATGGAACGTGCCATGTTAAACGTGAAATTGCAAGATCGCCTTTCTTGTGCCACCTCGCGTGGAATCACTGGCTTAAAGGATGTAGTCCATGTGGCCACAAAACTCAAATTCTCTTTTTGTTCCAGAATCTCCCAGATGAATCGAGATCGATGGTCGTTGATTGTGACAGAATGGCGCCCATTCGATAGAATCCGAAGCAGTGGACGTTCCGTGGTTCGATGGAGAGATGAATTGGTGCTGGCCGTACAAAGTTTCAAACATAATGACCGGTTTGGGTCTGTCAGATATCGAAAGAAATCAGAGTATGTGTGCTAGAAGATCCCGGCATCTTCATCCCATCCTTCCTCTTTTCAAACATACGCTATTTCTCTGTTCTTTCATCCCGTCGGGATGTATGAGACAAAAAATAGTGAGCCACAGCGAGAGACGCAGGATGGAATGAAAGTGCCGGGATCTTCTAGCATACGTACTCAGTTCAGTTGATCAGAAGTAGTGAGAACACAGGGTTCTATCTTTCCAAAGCCACTCTACACGGTGGGCATTGCTCTATTTTGCTGTGTATGTAGTTTTCTCCCGTTCATTTTCGGTCTAAATTCGTAAATAAATACGCGTATCGAAAAAAACTACAGAAAAACTACAACGAAGATGTTATAACTTCCTATATCTGTGAAAAAGTGTTTTGCTAGACGTTCACACAGACGATGTGGTCATGTGCAGTGAACAGCTAAACCCCTTGAATTTCTGCAGGGCATTGTAATGCTTCCAGTCATGGCAAACATTCTCACGGCGTAAACAAAGCTGGTTCCAGTAAAAACGATTGTCTGAGAAAGTTGTGCAAAATCCTATAAAAGGTGGCATTGCCGTGTTCTACCGTTTTCCTGGCTCGACAAGGTACGTAGAAAATGTATTACATTTTACGTTAAATCTAGGATAAGGTCGTAGATATTGTTGTTTGTGGTGTGAATAGGGCTCGCTTTTTGCCAAGCGAGTTGCGCATTTTTTTTGCATTTCGCACTTTGCCGCTGTGTTCCTAGTTTGACCCCGTTGTTCTTCGATCAAAATTTATAAATTAAGGCGTGTGCTGGAGACAAACTAGAACAAAGAGTATGTGACTCCCTGCGCAACTAACGAAGTTGAAGATACTGTCTGTTGCGTTACCAAGCGCCGCTTTGCTGCAACCGATAACCTTGAGTTTTCTCCTTACTAGTAAGTTTTCGTTTTCAACAGTACCTGAGTGCATTAACATTCCAGCAATTCATTACAGGTGAATTACTCTCCAAACCAACTCTTCTCGAAACTCAATCAAACCGATTCTGCCCGAACCAGGTGGTTCGTTTCAAAACCGAACCAAACTTAGGTTGACAAAGGTGGAACCAAACCAATTCAACTAATGAATGCTGAAGTTGGTCGACTACGTAACGTTTGTTAGAGTTTCGTTCGGTTCCCTGTCGGTTCGAATACTCAAGTGGTTCGGGAAGAAGTGGTTCGGGAAGAAGTGGTTCGAATTCGGTTCGGGAAGGGTTGGTTCGGGAAGAAATCTGCTTTCATTACATTCTGCGTCTCCACAAACATACGCTATTCTTCTCTCCTTACATCTCGCTACATTACAAGTCCAGCGAAATATAATGATAATTAGTAGAGCGATAGTGTCCGTAGATGGGAAACTAGGCATGGGTGAGCGTTATTACCAGCTCATACGGTCCGCAATGAAGATACTGCGCCAAGTGGAATCGAACCATGGTATTTTGAGTGCTAGCGCGCACACAACCAGTCGACCACTCGGCCCCTCAAACAGTGAGAAAAAGCTAGAGACGCGGAACGGGAATACGGACTCCGTTTTCAGATGTCTGTTTCCCACTATTTATGCATTTTCCTATTAGTCTTTTTTCGTTTTTCAGGAATGTTTTTTTGGGAAAGCGATAATTTATTTCAGATGAAAGTGACTGTGCCACACCTCATTTTCTGGATTGGAAGTGCTTGTTCACTTCCGCTCTACCTTATGATACTTCTGACAGTTGGCCGAGGAATGATTTTCCACAACAACTATCGACTACCCTTTTACAGACTCCTTCTTTCACAGGTATATTTAATAGATATTTCCTAGATCCGAGCGTCATGCATCATTAGTTTGCGTCATGTTTCATAAGACAATGCTCAGCACTCAGAAAGATTAGTGCCAATTTTATCTGATTGGTCATTTACAAAAATGAGAGGGTATATAGTATAGGAGTCAGTGAGAGAACAGACAGACTAGTTTTCGCCTCACTGCCCTGCACTCTCTCTCGTCAGTTGTTTTGGGCCCTGGTATATAGGAGTGTATATAGGGTTGCCAAATCTATAAAATTTTATCTTTCGCCGAGATCGAACTTGCGAGCAAAAGTTTCGTAGTTGGGCGCCAACCACTACGCTACGAGGGCACAAATTGTGAAAGTTTCGGAATCGAAGACATGTGTCCGTACACAGCGGAAATTGGGATATACAATACCCTCCCGCCTTTCTGTTAGCGATCACTATAGGCATATTTGCAGGGCATCGCGGATATACTCGCCATGACGACATACTTTTTCATGAATTCCGTGCATCACTATCCAGTATTGGCCGACTTCTATTGGACACACAGAGACTCATATTGGATATCATCCTGGAAATTTTTCAATAATTATTTCTATCTTTATGTTCGCTGTTTCGGTATATTACTTATATCGTCACAGCGATATTTGGTCATATGCCAAACGAAATCAGCCTTGAATCAAGTAGGGTTTTCGAAGTTATTAACTATCATAATATTATGGAAATATGTGCTCAGTGAAAGGTACCATTCAAATCAGGGTCGAAACGATTTTGAGTGGCACCTTTCACTGAGCACATATTGCCACAATACATCCAAAAAGTCTCAAAGAAGGTGAGACACCAATAAAAAAATTTACATGATTCTGATCAACTTTAGGTGTTGAGAAAAACGTTTTATATGAAAATGAAGAATATTCAGTGATCTACAAAAAATTACAGTTTTATTAAAGTGGAATAATGCATTACTGTCGAGGCTAGAAATTAGCATAGCGCTTATAATTTTTATTATAGATTAGCATAGTGCGCTGTGTGACGAGACATTACGCAATGAGGAGAAATTAGATGGTTGTACAAAATGTCCCAGGGACAGAACTTAATTCCAAGCGGGTCCATATTGGTGTCTGGCGTCCTTTAATGACAACAAATATTTTTGTTTTGAATAAATTAAACAATTATATCGTAATATTTATTACACAAACGTGTAGCAACTGAAATCGAAATGTTTTTAGGACGGTATGGTTGACTTCTACTGATCGTTGAGGAACAGTATTACATGGAAACTAATGTATTGAGCGAAGATTAACGCCGAACACAACATTCGGAAACGAAACACGTTCACGCAGCAACCCTGTTCCCAGAAGTTTTGTGGCGTTTGAGAGTTACGTGACTTTTCAACCATTTCGAATCTTATTTCAGAACGTAGAACGACTTTCGACTTATTCAGTGTTCGCTATACATTGGTTGCCAGCGACACTGTACAGTTTGCCACTCATATTAACTCCAAATTTATCGTTGACCGAGGGAAGTCTCCGTACCAAGCTACCAGAAGGACTCCTCACGGTGCGTCCCTGTGTTCTTTGAAGGATTCACCAAGTCCCAGTTGGAGTTTGATACGTAATGCACGAATTTCGAACAAAAACATCACAATGAATGAAACTACAAAAACACCGGACCAAAAAATAGGAACTTGTTGAGCTGAATTGTCGTAATTACACAAACGTCGCTGAAAATACCTCAAGCAAGATTGAGATGGCGTGAAGCGTTAAAAGCTTGAACCTACCGTATACCGTTCGTAATTCGTACCATATTTCCAATGTTTACGTGCACCATTTGAACATATCATAGTTATATGCAGTGATGAAACTGAGAGTGGAACAGTACAGAAAAAAACACAAAATCCTTCAGCAGTAATGTTCATGAACGCTCTTACCCGCGCTCCAAAAATTTCAAAGAAAATATACATTTTGCGAGATAAGTTAGCCGAGTCTAGGTCAACCGAGTCTAGGTTTTGAAATTATTTTGGAAAATACCACGAATGGTTGCGGCAATAGTTCGATAGTTTGTGGAGTGTTACATCTACTGAACGAATACATCAAATCACATTATCATATCTTTGTTTTGTCGTTGGAATGGAGCATCATGGAACACTTCTTGGGAGACAGTCGACAGTTGAGTGGCAGTCGGCAACCAATGCATGAGAAACAACAACTGGAATTTCGAGTAGAGTAAATTAACTCATCACACTACACCAATTTTCATGGAAAACTCTTTATGCTCATCTTGAGACATATTATCAATATTTTCTAAATCCAATATTTTCTTTCATTCCAGAAAGCAACGATCATGTCGAACTTGTTTCTCTCTGTCACATTTTTGATGTGTATGTGTTCCTATTTGCTCGTTTTGCGAAGGCTTCTTGAGAACAAATCAAAACTCACAGTGTAAGTTCGTATGAATCTTCATGTTTGTCCCATACCGCGCCCAAGTCTTTCTAACTCGTCTGAATCGAAAATGTATTGTTATCAACACTAAAAACGGCTGTTGGCTCGCAGTTTGGTAACCATTTCACTGTTGGAATCAACAAAGAGGAACTGGATATTTAGACTTTCTAGCTCAATAAATTCGTGTTGTGTAGAACAAATCGTGCTTGAAAGTATGATATCTTCATCATTTCAGGAATATGCGACGTGAAGTAACTCTCTACGTTCAAATGGGAGGTCTGGTATTGGCATTTGTTCTGGCTGTGATTTATTATTCGTTAATGTTTTGTTTCAGCTTGAGAGATAATGTGAGTCTTTGGTGAAATGTGTATTCAAGATTTCAAGATTTATTTAGTTTACTTCATATCGTTTCGAGGTAGTGTTCCTTGACTGCCCTCGAGATATCTTCATCTCTACATACTAGGACAATTACTTCGCCACGGATATAGGGTGATCGTACTAGGTTCTTCTCATAGTTTAGTCATGAATGCGAGTTGTTTTGACAAGACCTCGCACCCGATTGAATGGGCGCCATTCGGAAACCGTACGGAATGTATCTTTCGGAAACCGTACGGAATGTATCTGTATACGGAATGACAGTGTCTGAATTGTCGTTCGATATGCGTGTACGGCACAACATTTCGAATCACGACTGAATAATGATGGGTCCAAACTACAAACACAGCGGTTCAGAGTAACCCGTACAGAATTGACCCGCTTTTATAGCCGAAGGAACCCTATACGCACCATCAGAACATCAGTTTTTAGAAATTTCAGCAATCGGTCTTTTATCAGTTTCCAGGCATGACGCTTCACGCCTCGCTGAGCGTTTCATTATACTATTAGTCAATTGCACAGTCGTGTAACATATCAAACAAAAAAAGATCTCAGAAACAAGAAATGGCAAAGTGCACAATTTTTCATTATAATGCTAACTTTACGTGACTATTCAATTTACTTTTAGTATAGTGGAGCCGGGTTAAGAAAAAGCACGGCACTTTGATTCCAACTGTTGTCTCTCACAAAGTGCTTCTTCTCCGCTTCTTTCGTACACGTTTCGCAACAATGTTCACAATGTTCACAATGCAAGCAACGCAGAATGAAATTGAAATATTCGGTCGCGAGCTGTTCAGTTGATAACACCTGAGTGCTGACAAATCCGTCTACGTTTTATAATAGATTGTGTTATATATAGGTTTCGCTCTTTTCAAAGTAAGCCTATGCGGCATCTTTTGCTTCTAGCTGTGTTTGTAGTTTGATCACAATGTTTTTGATTCCAACTGTTGAACCGTTTTGACACTGGATAGCATTGTTGTATGCATGATCAAACTATTCGATTTTTGGTATGGAGTTACAAAGACGGGAAACCTCAAAACAGCGCAGAATTTATGTCTTATTACTATGTTTTTTGTGACCGTCTATTGCATCCCTCTGGTTTCATTTTCACACATAGCTCTGCCAATGTGCATACATCTTAACTTAACCAAACAACCGATTTCTTCACAAAACAGCTCTCCTTACAACGTCTCTTTCGGAGTAACTACTGTCCCACAAATTATTTGGTACAATCACCGTTGTCCAGCGCTGCTCAATTGCATGTAGCATTATGTGCGCGTAAGGCTGTCTTCAGACTTTTTGCGCGATACAAGATACACGATACATGCGCGCTCTAATCATGTGTATCGATTGCATTTTTGTAGCGGCGACAGATACATGCGTCACGCGATGTATCTATCGTGTTCATACTTTTTCTACAGTATCTCGGCGTCAGATACATCATTTTGAATCAACGATACACTTTTTTTGAAGATTGCGGCCGGCATTCTACACTTCACTCATATTGTGGATACATCTAGGTTTTCGGATAATAACCTACAAAAAGTGATTTTTGTGAAATTTTTCCAATTGATAGAATGTTCCCCCACACAAAACAGATTGGTATTCGCAAAAAAAAATCATTTTCGCGCGCGACGCGCGCACGCGACGCGTCAAAATATGCAGATTTGGGTCAAATTTGTGAACTGTGATTATCGATCATGGAGATTGCGAATGTGGATATCAATTTTATATCACGCACGCGACGCGTGCACGCGCCGCGACAGAAATTCAAAAACCCATAGAATTCAATAAAACTTGGGAACCTGAGGAAATCGATCATTCTGAAGTCAGATGTGAGATTGGTACGAACGTGGGGTCAAGCGCGCGTGCAGCACGCGACGCGACAAAAAATTTCAACTCTTGTGCATGAAGATAAATTTTTGGGATTGGGAGTTGTCGGCACGCGGATAGAAGGTATTACGAGTTTCGGATATATTTTGATATTTCTGCCGCGTCCCGTGCACGCGCTTCGCGTGAGTGAAATTGAGTATATGGCATGGGGATCGGTAACAATGATCATCAGCGTTTTTGTTTTTCACGATGTCCAAAGTTTATCGAAATTCATTCATTTTCACATTTTGTCGCGGCGCGTCGCGTGCGATGAGATAGACGTCAATTTGAAGAATACCTATAAGTATCTATGAAATAAAGAATTTAAAATTGTTAAAAGTTACTTTTGAATTTGAAACTAACAAAATCGAAAAAAATGTATCCTGGAACGTTCATACTTTTCTGATACGTTGGCGCCAAGATACGGATACAAAATCATACGATACAAATAATTCGAAAATGAATCGTGTATCTGTATCTTGTATCGCACAAGAAGTCTGAAGACAGCCTAATACGGTAACCATACCATACCCTTTTTCTTCTCCATTTCCCCTCCATTTACCCATTTGGAGTGCCACATACTATGTGAAAGTCACGTGTTGAATCGCAAACAAACTACAACATAGATTCAGTCACTCCCGTATTGTATGTAGGATGATTCAGGTTTTATTCCAGAAACGAATGATATATGCCATTAGATCTTTTTACGCAATCATCAATCTCCTACTGTCTTATTTGAATCCCTGGGTCTGTATGGTGATCAATAAAAAACTGCGACGAGACGTTTTGCGGATGATACGCACACCTAATGGTACACAGGTACGCAATAATGAGGCTCTTTCTCTTAACTATTCGTTCCCACTAAAACTATAAATCAAATTCAGGCGTTCATTCTCGGCTGCCGTTTTATTCTCATTTTGGACTACTGCCATCAAGTACCAAATACAAAACCTATGAATGTATCTGAAGATTTGAATGTGTAGCGATGAACTTTATGGAAACGTCAAATGTTTTCAGAGTTTTAATGAATTTGGGGTTTTTCAATCTGACGAAAATTTAATGATTTTCATTCAACAACAGGAGTTACGTAACTGGTATGAAGCTCTTTTTTGCAGGTATCAACTATACACCCAAATATTGAAATCAGATCAAACTACAACCACTGGTGAAAACTGTGTTGTGTCGTTGCATACAAACACGCGGAACGTTTTGCTAGAGATCTCATGTTTTATCTGAATGATAAGAAATTTGGCATAAATAAAGTGGTCCCCGCATAATTGTTTGTTTCTTCAGTATTCGTTTTTGGCGGTCAAATTCCAAAACAGAATTTGTAGCCTCAGGCAATGAGTCGGTAGTATCGCGGGACAATAGCAAAAATCGGTACTTGCGCGCGACAATACCGGTACTTGCTCACTGGAATAACCCGCCGGGCAGGGGGCCCTGCGAGCGCAAGTACCGCCGGATATGTTATTGATTGATGAAAAATTGTTTTCAAACCGCCCTCCACTTCTCGTCTGCGCAACCGCTCGTCGGTCGGGTGTTCTCTTAATTATTTTTTCTCTTATTTTGTGGGTGGTTACTTTAAACGTTAGTAAAATTGATAGATTGGTTCAGAATCTTCTTTTCGTGTGCTCGGTTCGAGATAGAATGAGTTTTGATCTGTTTAAGTTTTGTATTTTTAGAGCTATTTATTACACTTTCATAATTATTATGCAACACTTTGAAAGAAATGTAAGTGTATAAGTGTAAATTTCAGACCAATACTCATGATGATCGACAGGAAGTTCACCATGTCTCAGGTCAGCTTCAAGGTATGTGGTTAAACTTATATGTTAGATTTGGTTTGTGAATTATCACTGTAATGGATCATGTATGTGTAAAACGGAGTTCATTTACATTTGTACATGTCACCCCCCCCCCCACTACGTTGTAGTTTGATCTTCATTAGTTTGAAGTATTTCCAAAACAGAGCAAAATGTTCGTCCCCATACCTATCAGTTTTATAATTGAAAAGCATGGCTGCACGTTCTAAGCTGCCGTGGAGTCATTAGAAAAAGAGGTGAATAAAATATTTAGACTACAATTGGTTGTAGTTTGATCTCGTAACACGCCATAGGTTTGAGTTTTTCATATTACAATTACATAGCTTGCAATTTATTCGATTACGTGAACTTTTGTAGCGCTAATGTTTATGAGTAGAGGCGTGTAATGCAAGCAATAATCATATTTTCAGTTAACCGTGTCTCATCTCATGATGTGAGCGAACAAGCCTTGGGAAAACATACGCAGACACAAGAGGTCGTCTGCATCTCTTCAATCTCAAATTACTCGTCAAGCAGATAGCCGACATGAAACAAAACTTGGTACAGTTATTTCTCTTTTTATAAATTACAACTGGAAACGTTTTAAAGGTAGTTTTACTTCTTCGCATCATTGAAGGTTTCGGTAAGTAGCGGACTTGTATAATTGTTGGACCCACTCTCTAGATATTTGTTTTTATAGAGGAAGAATATTCATTCAAAAACAGTGAACTGAATACTATTGTCCGATTTAATCTAACTGTTTAACTTTTAGTATAAGAACATAGACATAATCCCATCGAGGATGTTTTCTTGATTATTGTATCATCCATTCACATATTATCTCTTTTCTGTAGATCAGGTAATGTAAATGTCGATTTTTCGTTCCGTCCATCATGTTAATAGTGATTCACTTTCTCTTTACGTTATGAGTCTACGAGTCTTTTTAGTTATAGTTGTGCTATGTTTTTAACTTGATTTTCAAGTTTATGGTTCTTTTTGTATACATGTTTGTATTATATGGAAACGTGCGAATAAATGTGATTGTATTTCAATATTTTTTGATAAATGAATAAAATTTCGGTAGCGAGCAAATTTTCGCATGGCTGTATTCCAAAAAGCGGTACTACCGCCCGATGAAAGCGCTAGTTGCGCCGAACAATATCGGTACTTGCGCCCAAGAATAGCGCGACAACCTATGTGTCAAATCGGTCATTGCGGTGTTCTAGCGCGCAAGTACCGGTATTCTAGCTCGCTAGTCCTGAAATATTGTCTATGGCTGACTAGCGATCCGACTTGTATTTACTCTCTAGCGTTCGGCTGTCGCTCCACATGACCTGGGTTCGATCCCCACTCGCCGCGGTACACTAGAAGTAAATTGAATAGTCACGTGAAGTTAGCGTTCTAATGAGGAATCGTGCACTTTCTTATTGCACTTTTTCTGAGTTTTTGCTGTGTTTAACATGTTTAACGTGACTGTGCAATGGACTAAGAGTCTATCTAAATGTCGAACCGCATGAGATGTCAATATACAGCTCACCCATGCCTGTCTCCATCCTCTACGGACAGTTTTTCTACGGTTGATAATGTGTGATTTGATTACTGTGATGTCAAAAATAAAATTACACACTGCTGAAAAAGTTGCCGTGAAAAGATTAATATAGATTATTATTAAGAAGGTTGAAAACGTTGAATCTTCAATAGCTATATTTTTCAATATTTATTCGTTCCACATCAATGAAACTTTTATCGTAGTCGGAGACCAAAAATTCACCAAACCTGCAAGAGGGACCTTTATGTGAAAAACGCAGAATGGATAAACTGCATTTTCTAGCTCAAACTCAAACTTTCCACATGACCTATTATAGGATGCCGGTCAACACTTTTCAGTTACGGCTTCCTTCAAATTCAGAGTTTCCACCGACTTGTAAGTTTGTTTCATGGCGAGAAAACTACATTAGAAAGTCAAGCAGAGAGAAAAAATGTGCTAATCGAATGTGAACCATATTAGGGCTACCCAATAGAGTGGTTAAGGAATTGAATTGAATTGGAATTGGAATTGCAAAGAATTGAAAACCAATTCCAAAGAATTGAATTGAATTGGTTTTTTTTGTACAACCAATTCCTTAGAATTGAATTGAATTGGTTTTTTTTAAATCCAGAAAAATTAAAATTGAATTGAATTGGTTTTTGAATATCAGCCAAAATATCAGGAATTGGTTTTGGAATTGGTTTTTTCAGCGTGGGAAAATTGTTTATTTTCTGCTGTGTTCCATTCAATCTCAAGGCGGTAGTAGTGTTAATAAACACAAAAACTGTTTTATGAACCGAATTGACAAAAAACTGCATCTATCTAGAATTGAAATTGGAATTGATTTTTTTTGAGAATCGGTCGGAATTGGTCGGAATTGAATTGAATTGAATTAGTTTTTTGGCGCCGGAGAAGAATTGGAATTGAAATTCTGAGATTTTTTGAGAATTGGTAGGAATTGGAATTGAATTGAATTGTTTTTTCGGAATTGGTTAACCACTCTACTACCCAATCATTCTGGCGACCCATTGTTTCCTGATTTTCAAATAGGAACCGAACACATTAATTTTGGGTACGCAACAACACTGATGAGTGTTCCACTTTCCCGAAACAATTTTTCAATCGATTTAATTTTCCCAGTCAGTAATCGGTTTTGGGTGAGTGATGGGGTGTTGGGAAAATTATTCCTTAGTACGTAGGTCTCGCTTCGGTGTCATTGCGTAAGTCGCTTTTCTGAGAAAACGAAGCGAGAGAGAGGCAATTAACGTATATATTTTCATCAATGATTTTTGATTTGCCATCGGTTCAGCATGTTAACTCGAAAGTCGCATTTGGAGAGAAACGCTGTCTTTAAAGTTCATTTAGACAACCTACAATAAACAAATCACAGATTACTCAAAGGAAGGACCGAGCAAATGTGCGAGTTATCTTTGGTTCCACGCTCTATCAGCAAAACAATGAACATTACAAATTGCTGAGATAGTGTAGACGAATTATGAATGTATGAACCTATATCGCAAGTGAAGCTTCTGCTATTATAGATTTCAATTGAAGACTTCTTTGTTGATGAAGATGAATACGGGTATGAAAACGAGTTAACAGGCCCGTCCATTCCGGTTTACAGGTTCTTTTCCGGATCAGTCGTTTCCTGAAAACCGTCTGGCCAAACGAGTTTAGACCAATACAAAGTGCTTAGAACGTGTACTGTTGACGCACAATTTTGCTCTATAAAAGCTCAGCGCCCGCCAAAGATTCATTCCGACTGTCGGGGGTGCCTGACTGCGGCTGCCCTGGAGCTGCTGGACGGATGATGAGTATGGAAGCTGTTTCGTTGTGCTGTGGAGCCCCCTTGGAGTAGCTGGTCTCACCTTCATACAGGTATACTCTGTTCATACTCAGTTTAGTTTTCAATGTGTTCTCACTTCGAATTTCCAGTACGAATGTTGTGTAGTAGTGTCGATTCGTTTTGCCCTCATCTTGCAGTTTCATCGGTGCTGGGATTGAACGATCGTCCGTGCTGGAAGCTGAGATCATCGCGACCGCAGCGCAAGGACTCATGGACGGAAGATTCATAGAAGATTCATAGAAGGTGGGAGCCGGGCTCCCAACTAGGCTGGAGGGTGGGAGCCGGGCTCCCACCTAGGCTGGAGGGTGGGAGCCGGGCTCCCACCTAGGCTGGAGGGTGGGAGCCGGGCTCCCACCTAGGCTGGAGAGTGGGAGCCGGGCTCCCACCTAGGCTGGAGGGTGGGAGCCGGGCTCCCACCTAGGCTGGAGAGTGGGAGCCGGGCTCCCACCTAGGCTGGAGGGTGGGAGCCGGGCTCCCACCTAGGCTGGAGAGTGGGAGCCGGGCTCCCACCTAGGCTGGAGGGTGGGAGCCGGGCTCCCACCTAGGCTGGAGAGTGGGAGCCGGGCTCCCACCTAGGCTGGAGGGTGGGAGCCGGGCTCCCACCTAGGCTGGAGAGTGGGAGCCGGGCTCCCACCTAGGCTGGAGGGTGGGAGCCGGGCTCCCACCTAGGCTGGAGAGTGGGAGCCGGGCTCCCACCTAGGCTGGAGGGTGGGAGCCGGGCTCCCACCTAGGCTGGAGAGTGGGAGCCGGGCTCCCACCTAGGCTGGAGGGTGGGAGCCGGGCTCCCACCTAGGCTGGAGAGTGGGAGCCGGGCTCCCACCTAGGCTGGAGGGTGGGAGCCGGGCTCCCACCTAGGCTGGAGGGTGGGAGCCGGGCTCCCACCTAGGCTGAAGGGTGGGAGCCGGGCTCCCACCTAGGCTGGAGAGTGGGAGCCGGGCTCCCACCTAGGCTGGAGAGTGGGAGCCGGGCTCCCACCTAGGCTGGAGGGTGGGAGCCGGGCTCCCACCTAGGCTGGAGGGTGGGAGCCGGGCTCCCACCTAGGCTGGAGGGTGGGAGCCGGGCTCCCACCTAGGCTGGAGAGTGGGAGCCGGGCTCCTACCTAGGCTGGAGGGTGGGAGCCGGGCTCCCACCTAGGCTGGAGGGTGGGAGCCGGGCTCCCACCTAGGCTGGAGGGTGGGAGCCGGGCTCCCACCTAGGCTGGAGAGTGGGAGCCGGGCTCCCACCTAGGCTGGAGGGTGGGAGCCGGGCTCCCACCTAGGCTGGAGGGTGGGAGCCGGGCTCCCACCTAGGCTGGAGGGTGGGAGCCGGGCTCCCACCTAGGCTGGAGAGTGGGAGCCGGGCTCCCACCTAGGCTGGAGGGTGGGAGCCGGGCTCCCACCTAGGCTGGAGAGTGGGAGCCGGGCTCCCACCTAGGCTGGAGAGTGGGAGCCGGGCTCCCACCTAGGCTGGAGAGTGGGAGCCGGGCTCCCACCTAGGCTGGAGGGTGGGAGCCGGGCTCCCACCTAGGCTGGAGAGTGGGAGCCGGGCTCCCACCTAGGCTGGAGAGTGGGAGCCGGGCTCCCACCTAGGCTGGAGGGTGGGAGCCGGGCTCCCACCTAGGCTGGAAAGTGGGAGCCGGGCTCCCACCTAGGCTGGAAAGTGGGAGCCGGGCTCCCACCTAGGCTGGAGGGTGGGAGCCGGGCTCCCACCTAGGCTGGAGGGTGGGAGCCGGGCTCCCACCTAGGCTGGAGAGTGAAAGCCGGGCTCCTACCTAGGCTGGAGGGTGGGAGCCGGGCTACCACCTAGGCTGGAGGGTGGGAGCCGGGCTCCCACCTAGGCTGGAGAGTGGGAGCCGGGCTCCCACCTAGGCTGGAGGGTGGGAGCCGGGCTCCCACCTAGGCTGGAGGGTGGGAGCCGGGCTTCCACCTAGGCTGGAGGGTGGGAGCCGGGCTCCCACCTAGGCTGGAGGGTGGGAGCCGGGCTCCCACCTAGGCTGGAGGGTGGGAGCCGGGCTCCTACCTAGGCTGGAGGGTGGGAGCCGGGCTCCCACCTAGGCTGGAGGGTGGGAGCCGGGCTCCCACCTAGGCTGGAGGGTGGGAGCCGGGCTCCCACCTAGGCTGGAGAGTGAAAGCCGGGCTCCTACCTAGGCTGGAGGGTGGGAGCCGGGCTCCCACCTAGGCTGGAGGGTGGGAGCCGGGCTACCACCTAGGCTGGAGGGTGGGAGCCGGGCTCCCACCTAGGCTGGAGAGTGGGAGCCGGGCTCCCACCTAGGCTGGAGAGTGGGAGCCGGGCTCCCACCTAGGCTGGAGGGTGGGAGCCGGGCTCCCACCTAGGCTGGAGAGTGGGAGCCGGGCTCCCACCTAGGCTGGAGGGTGGGAGCCGGGCTCCCACCTAGGCTGGAGAGTGGGAGCCGGGCTCCCACCTAGGCTGGAGGGTGGGAGCCGGGCTCCCACCTAGGCTGGAGGGTGGGAGCCGGGCTCCCACCTAGGCTGGAGAGTGGGAGCCGGGCTCCCACCTAGGCTGGAGGGTGGGAGCCGGGCTCCCACCTAGGCTGGAGAGTGGGAGCCGGGCTCCCACCTAGGCTGGAGGGTGGGAGCCGGGCTCCCACCTAGGCTGGAGAGTGGGAGCCGGGCTCCCACCTAGGCTGGAGGGTGGGAGCCGGGCTCCCACCTAGGCTGGAGAGTGGGAGCCGGGCTCCCACCTAGGCTGGAGAGTGGGAGCCGGGCTCCCACCTAGGCTGGAGGGTGGGAGCCGGGCTCCCACCTAGGCTGGAGAGTGGGAGCCGGGCTCCCACCTAGGCTGGAGAGTGGGAGCCGGGCTCCCACCTAGGCTGGAGAGTGGGAGCCGGGCTCCCACCTAGGCTGGAGAGTGGGAGCCGGGCTCCCACCTAGGCTGGAGGGTGGGAGCCGGGCTCCCACCTAGGCTGGAGGGTGGGAGCTGCTTTCGAGACTGGAGGGTGGGAGCCGGGCTCCCACCTAGGCTGGAGGGTGGGAGCCGGGCTCCCACCTAGGCTGGAGGGTGGGAGCCGGGCTCCCACCTAGGCTGGAGAGTGGGAGCCGGGCTCCCACCTAGGCTGGAGGGTGGGAGCCGGGCTCCCACCTAGGCTGGAGGGTGGGATCCGGGCTCCCACCTAGGCTGGAGAGTGGGAGCCGGGCTCCCACCTAGGCTGGAGGGTGGGAGCCGGGCTCCCACCTAGGCTGGAGAGTGGGAGCCGGGCTCCCACCTAGGCTGGAGGGTGGGAGCCGGGCTCCCACCTAGGCTGGAGAGTGGGAGCCGGGCTCCCACCTAGGCTGGAGAGTGGGAGCCGGGCTTCAGACAGACTGCAGGGCTGCTTTCGAGAGTCAGTGTCTGATGAAAAGATTGTATGCGGAAAAGAAAATGGGCTGGAGGGCAAAAGCAAGGTGAGTTCTATATTATCAAAACCTCGTCTGACTACTCCGAAAACGGAAAACCAAAATCAAATTATTGAACTAATGCAAAAATGGTGCAAACTGGTTTGAATCTCTTTTTGGTTCAATAGAATATTGTCGCCAGAATCCCTTTTTGGTTCAATAGAATATTGTAGCCATAGATTAGTGATACCACCCTTCTTATGAACTCCACTATTTACAAATCTTCTCACAACATTTCAACTTGTTCAGGTCGTCTGATAGTGACGGGTGGGGCATCAACCAATATGCCGCTGTGCCAGATTTTGTCGACGTCTTCGGAATCGACGTCTACTCGATAGACGTCATAGATTCTGCGGCACTCTGGGAGGAGCGATGTGGGCTAGATTTCACTTTGGTTTTGTACATTAAAAAGGGTTGTTGTAAATTATAAGTGCTACCACCGGTTGTGAAAAAAAAAATCTCGAATTCCGGAATTTGAAATTAATTTTTCGTTTGATTATGAATTGAAGTTGAAATCATCATTTCAGGGTATTATAAACCTGCCATTCCCTATGAGCAGTACTATCATCAAACGTCTTTTCGGAAAGAAAGAAAACACAATCATTTTGTTGTATATCGTTATTATTTGATTATAACGTTACTATCTATCTATATTTCTTCTCATGGAATCAGCCAGGCGTCCCTGTTGCTGATATCCCTCTCATTGTCTAGCGTCTCTATGCTCCCTATGCTATCTAGCCGTGAGCTTCTAGAATGCTCTGACCACGCCCACATTGTCTATATAAGGCTGCTAGAGCTCATTGTTATGAGACTGATCCTACGGGAACGTGACCTCTATATTCTCTGCTATTATTGTAACTACTATCTGGAATAAACTATAATATATAGCAAGTGTTCAACACACAGAGTAACCTGGAATAAATACAAGTTGTGTGTACTGACAGACACAACAAAGTGGCGATCAGGATAGCAAAATTATTTACGCAAGTGACATCAGTGAACTTTGATTGCAACATTGTTCAAAATGGTGAAACAGATGGAAAAACAGGATGATGATGATGGGAATGTGAATCTTTTGGATATTATCCGGCAACAGCAAGATCAAATTAAACAATTGTTGGAATTGAAAGGTGTGACACGTGATTCTTCTCGTATCATGGCTGATTTGGACGCGAGGGTGACGACTTTTGTGTTTGATGAAGAGAGTAACCACACTTTTAGCAAGTGGTTTGACAGGTACAGCGAGGTATTCACAGTGGATGGAGCATCTTTGGACGACAAAGCAAGAGTACGATTGTTGTTGGGTAAACTGGACGAAAACGTATTTGAACAGTACAAGAGACACATTTTACCAGATGTGACAGCGAATAGAACTTTTGATGAGACAGTGAAAAGCTTGAAGGATTTGTTTGACGTGAAGACTTCTGTGTTCACTACGAGGTATCATTGTCTGACAACTGAAAATCTGGAAACTGAAGATTATTTGCAATATACAGGACGTGTGAATGAACAATGTGAGAGAGCGAACATACACAACATGACTAGTGACGAATTGAAGGCTTTACTTTGGATTTATGGTTTGAAATCGAGTAAGGATGCTGAACTACGAACAAGATTGCTGGTCTTTCTCGACCATGAAATTGCGAACGGAAATACGGTTTCATTGAACAAATTGTATCAAGAGTGTGACAAATGGATAAGCATGAAGCGTGATTCCAAGCTCATCGGAGGTACATCGCGATCTGTCAATGAAGTGAGAGCAAGAAAACCTGAACATCAACGTAATAAGCAAGGCAAGTTTGTGAAAAACAATCGTACAACTGAGTCTGAGTGTTGGAACTGCGGTTCGCGAGGTCACAGAGCAACTGACTGTAACAAGTCTAAGTGGAATTGCAAGAAGTGCAAGACCAGCGGTCACAAAGAGAAATTTTGCGAAGTAGTGAAATCATATCAAGCACGAATGCGAACTACGAATCAGGTGGTCCTGATTGGCAAAACTGAGTTGGATGCAACTGATAGCGTGAATGTGAACGTAGCGCGAAAATATTTGGACGTAAGCGTGAACGGTTACCCAGTACAGTTTCAGTTGGACACTGGATCGGACATTACGTTGTTGAACGTAGACACATGGAAGCAAATGGGTGAACCTGAATTGGAAAATTCAAACGTGACAGTGCGCGACGCGAGCGGCGGCACAATGCAAATTCAAGGAGTTCTTGAATGCGATTTTCAGACTGGAAAATCAACTGGCAAGGGATTCGCTTACGTGACCCCGAGATCTAGTCTGATGGGACTAGAATGGATAAATCAATGTGATTCTATGGCATATCATTTGAACATGATGACGGTTGCAACAGTGGAAAAAGATTGCTCTACGCTGGTAGACAATTTGAAGGCAAAGTACGCGACAGTATTTGAGGAAGGCCTTGGCCGCTGCACAAAAGAATTGGCTGATATGAAAGTGATACCCGGATCGAAACCAGTGTATCGTCAGAAGCGACCGTTACCACATTCTGCAGTTGAGATTGTGGAGAAAGAACTGAACAGGTTAATTGACATGGATGTAATTGAACCAGTGACGCACAGCAAATGGGCAGCACCTATTGTGTGCGTGAAGAAGGCAAATGGAAAAATCAGAGTGTGCGCTGATTTTTCGACAGGATTGAATGAGGTACTGGAAAATCATGAATATCCTCTACCTATTCCGGATGACATTTTTGCAACTCTGAATGGTGGAAAATGGTTTTCACAAATTGACTTTTCGGATGCATACTTGCAAGTGGAACTTACGGATAATGCGAAGGAGTTGATTGTCATCAACACACATCGAGGACTGTATCGATACAAACGATTGCCGTTTGGTATCAAGACAGCCCCTGCGATATTTCAGCAACTGATGAACAAATTGTGTTCAGGACTGCAAGGTGTGACTTCTTACCTGGATGATGTGATTGTGGTTGGAACAACTATGGATGAACACAAGGCTAATCTAATGGCTTTATTTGACAGAATATCGGAATACGGATTCCGAGTGAGACTGGAAAAGTGTTCATTCATGAAACCTGAAATACCAATTCTTGGATTCATTGTGGACAGAAATGGAAGAAGACCTAATCCTGGAAAGATTCAAGCAATTAAGAACATGGAAGCACCGAAAGATGAATCGAAATTGCGAGCATTTCTTGGAATGGTGACATACTACAGCAGTTTTGTGCCTAGTATGAAGAAATTGCGAGGTCCCTTGGACCAATTGCTGAAAAGTGATGCGAAATGGATCTGGAAAAGTGATCAGCAAGAGGCATTTGAAAACCTCAAAGGAGCGTTGAGTTCTGAAATGAATTTGACCCACTACGACCCGCAACAACAAATCGTGGTGGCAGCCGACGCATGTGACTATGGAATAGGATGTGTGATTTCTCACAGATTTTCGGATGGAACTGAGAAACCTATCAGTCATGCGGCACGTTCTCTGACATCTAGCGAAGCAAAGTATTCTCAAATTGAAAAGGAAGCACTAGGTCTGGTGTTTGCGATCAAGCGATTTCACAAGTATCTTTTCGGAAGAAAATTTCTATTGCTGACAGATCACAAACCGTTGCTTGCAATCTTTGGAAGCAAGAAAGGTGTACCAGTACACTCTGCGAACAGACTGATGCGATGGGCAACTATGCTACTGGGATACGATTTCGATATCGAGTACGTGAATACAACGAAATTTGGACAAGCTGATGGTCTATCCAGAATGATACAACGTTTTCCTATGACTGAGGAAGATGTGGTGGTAGCGAACATTGAATGCGACGTGCAAGCTGTTTTTGAGGAAAACATGCGAAAGCTACCCACTACTGCTGAAAATGTGCGAAACAGTACATTACGTGACCCCGTGCTGAAGAAGGTTCTGAAGTACGTGAAAACGTCATGGCCGCGAAAGGTTGAAAGCAAGTGCAAGCAATATTTCAACATTCGAACACTGCTGAGTGAACTGAATGACTGCATACTGTTTGAAGGACGCGTTGTGATTCCAAGTGATCTACGAAGCAAGGTCCTGAAAGAAATTCACATTGGTCATCCTGGAATTGTGAGAATGAAACGTCTAGCAAGAAGCTTGGTGTTTTGGCCAGGATTGGACAGTGATTGCGAAAGAATAGTGAAAGAGTGCAGTGCATGTCAGAATGAAGTGAAAACACCTACGAAGGTACCATTGCAAACTTGGACCACTCCTGAGCGAGTGTGGCAGCGAATTCACATCGACTTCGCTGGTCCAACTGACGGCATGTTCTACTTGGTGATTGTGGATGCGAAGAGCAAATGGCCAGAAATGATTGCCATGCAACACATCACTGCAAGGAACACAGTGAAAGCAATGCTGAACATATTCGTGCGATATGGAATGCCTGAAACAATAGTAAGTGACAATGGTACGCAATTCACATCACAAGAATTCAAGGACATGTGTGAGCAGAACGGAATTAAACACATGCGAACCTCTCCCTATCATCCCCAGTCTAATGGACAGGCTGAGCGATTTGTGGACATCCTCAAGAGAGGACTGCGAAAGCAAAAAAGGGAGGGGAAGACAACGGAAGAAGCTTTGAGAATTTGTTGGCTTACCGTTCAACACCGAGTGAGCTATTGGATGGTGAAACACCAGCCGAGGTGTTTCTCGGACGGAAGCTGCGAACAACCTTGAATCTACTGCAACCTATGGAGAACACTGAACGTGTTCAAAGCGAGTTACAATCAAGGACGGAAAAGCAATTCAACCTGAAACATGGTACGCAAGAGAGAAATTTCCAAGTTGGAAATTACGTGATGATCAAGAATTATCATGGTCTGAAATGGAATTGGAAGCGAGCAAAAGTTGTGCGAAAAATTGGAAACGTCAATTATGAATTGGAATTGGAAGGAAAGCGAGTGAGGCGACACGCTAATCAAATTCGAAATGTGCAAGTACCAGCATTTGGAAGTGAAAGTGATGAAGGTGACGCATGGCTCGACGTCATGTTGTCTACATTCAACTTGCAACCTACTGCAATCGTGACAGCCGCCCCGGATGCCCAAGATGGTCCAGCAGCCGATCCTCCAGTCCAGATGAGCCCTGTCCGCCAGCCACAACCTCAGAATGTTCAAGCCGTTCCACAGCCAGTCAATCAACCAGCTGCCGTACCACCACTCAGAAGGAGCAGCCGCCAACCGAAGCCAGTGGTACCGTTTGATCCATCATGTTGATTTATATCTATCTTAGTCGACGATTATCGTAACTGTCTATCCTCACCCCCGATTATTCACTTAAAAGAGGAGGTGTTGTATATCGTTATTATTTGATTATAACGTTACTATCTATCTATATTTCTTCTCATGGAATCAGCCAGGCGTCCCTGTTGCTGATATCCCTCTCATTGTCTAGCGTCTCTATGCTCCCTATGCTATCTAGCCGTGAGCTTCTAGAATGCTCTGACCACGCCCACATTGTCTATATAAGGCTGCTAGAGCTCATTGTTATGAGACTGATCCTACGGGAACGTGACCTCTATATTCTCTGCTATTATTGTAACTACTATCTGGAATAAACTATAATATATAGCAAGTGTTCAACACACAGAGTAACCTGGAATAAATACAAGTTGTGTGTACTGACAGACACAACACATTTATATGAAAATGTTGTACGAATTAGAAATCATTGTGAATGAATTGGAGTGAACTTGAATAAAGATAACGCACTTTTTGATCGGTTCACTCTATTGACACAATCCTGAACACTTACAGTACACATTAAAAACCGCGCGATTTTCGTATGCGGTTCTGTACCAGAGTCACAATAAAAACCAAAAACATCTGTGTTTTTGGGCCAATTCTATATTTAACCGGGTTTTTCGGTAACCTAACCCTTTTTTAGGTTACTTCACAGGTAACCGGTAAGTAACCCAAAACTAAATTTCGGTTACCGTACAAACAAACGGTAAAAACCACATTTTGCGTTAGAAAAAGGTGACCGGTTTTTCATTTAAGGTCACCAACCGGTTACCTACTGAGGTGACTGGAAAAATAGGTTACCAAAAACCGTTCAGGTTCCAAAAAACCGGGTTAAATATAGAATTCACAGTGTTTTTGTATCTAAACCCATCATGAGTTCCACTGTACACTTAGTTAAAGAGGGATGACGAGGATTTTGTCCAAACCAAGTACCCAACTATTACTAGACAGCCGAGTCCTTGCCAAACCGAACCGCAAACTTGTCACGGGAAAACTGAACCGAGGTATGGTACTTTTCAAACTTACTGAGACTCCCACAGTATGCATTCAAAACTTTCAGTGACCTTTAATCTTCTACTATCGGAAAAACTCAGTGTTCAAGCATTCGATGAGTGGCACTTATTGACTCGTCTAGTCTTCCTCAGTGCATACGACCATATGATGAGTTGGCAATGTCTTAGTTGTGTTTTGACATCAGAACACACACGATAATTCACGAATTTCGACCGAAAAGCGACAGGATCAAACTACAAACACAGCGGATATTGTGCACCGTACAAACTTGCTCTAGAAAAACAACACTTTGTTCAGTATATCTCATTGGCTCCTACAGTAGGAATGCGAGACTTCCAGGCCGCGTTTCATCATATTAGAACTATCTGAAAAATTACGACAACTTATAATCGAGATTGTTTTCCTATTATGCCACGCACAATAAAAACAAAATAACTGACAGTGTAGGAAAGTTCAGAAAGTGTAAATTAAAAGTGAAGTATGAAGGTTGTTTCGAACAAACTCATCGAAACCGTAAAATGTTTCTTTCCGATTTTTCCATTTAATTTAAAGTAGGACGATTATGTGGACCAACCCCGTGTCAACGGTCCTTTAGACTGCAATTGGAAAATGTAGTAGAGTTTGAAGGACTGAAGCGTTGCGATTAGACCACATAATCGTCCTTCTTTAAGATGCTTTTCGTGTGTCGTATTTTACCAACCAAAAACTTTTTCAGTACTACGAGCTGGATGGACTTCAAAAACTATTATCTGGTAAGTTTGAGAACAAAGAAGGATTGTTTGATCTGGATGAAAACGAACTATCCAAATAATGATATCAGCTGTACAGTTTGTGAAAATCACAAATCAGAAAAAATAAAATTTGAGTGATTGTGTTCATTCGTTTCTAGCCTGATTAACTTTTTTCACTTTTGCGCATGCATGATTTTTTCTATTCTGTATTTTGGTATTTGAAAATAAACTATTTTTCGAACATCGTTTTTTCAAGGGTATGATTATGATAGCATTTTTTTTTCATCTCCAAGGTTTGTCGGTTTTCGGGAGCATCTTGTCTACTGCAAATGATATTTTGAGAAGGGAAAGACTTGAAGAGTTGTCGGGGAAATTCATTTAAATAATTTTTTGTGAGATAACAAACTAGATTATTCCAAATTTCAACCCATGTCTTACTCTTTTTCATATGACGTCCTAATTGTTTCCTTCGTATACAAATTGAAATGGTGTTAAGTAATTTCAATTGAAGACTTCTTTGTTGATGAAGATGAATACGGGTATGAAAACGAGTTAACAGGCCCGTCCATTCCGGTTTACAGGTTCTTTTCCGGATCAGTCGTTTCCTGAAAACCGTCTGCCCAAACGAGTTTAGACCAATACAAAGTGCTTAGAACGTGTACTGTTGACGCACAATTTTGCTCTATAAAAGCTCAGCGCCCGCCAAAGATTCATTCCGACTGTCGGGGGTGCCTGACTGCGGCTGCCCTGGAGCTGCTGGACGGATGATGAGTATGGAAGCTGTTTCGTTGTGCTGTGGAGCCCCCTTGGAGTAGCTGGTCTCACCTTCATACAGGTATACTCTGTTTATACTCAGTTTAGTTTTCAATGTGTTCTCACTTCGAATTTTCAGTACGAATGTTGTGTAGTAGTGTCGATTCGTTTTGCCCTCATCTTGCAGTTTCATCGGTGCTGGGATTGAACGATCGTCCGTGCTGGAAGCTGAGATCATCGCGACCGCAGCGCAAGGACTCATGGACGGAAGATTCATAGAAGATTCATAGAAGGTGGGAGCCGGGCTCCCACCTAGGCTCGAGGGTGGGAGCCGGGCTCCCACCTAGGCTCGAGGGTGGGAGCCGGGCTCCCACCTAGGCTCGAGGGTGGGAGCCGGGCTCCCACCTAGGCTGGAGAGTGGGAGCCGGGCTCCCACCTAGGCTGGAGAGTGGGAGCCGGGCTCCCACCTAGGCTCGAGGGTGGGAGCCGGGCTCCCACCTAGGCTCGAGGGTGGGAGCCGGGCTCCCACCTAGGCTCGAGGGTGGGAGCCGGGCTCCCACCTAGGCTCGAGGGTGGGAGCCGGGCTCCCACCTAGGCTCGAGGGTGGGAGCCGGGCTCCCACCTAGCTCGAGGGTGGGAGCCGGGCTCCCACCTAGGCTGGAGGGTGGGAGCCGGGCTCCCACCTAGGCTGAAGGGTGGGAGCCGGGCTCCCACTCTATTTCAGGAGAGAAAATAACCTCCAACTGTTCCCACCTGTATGTTCATAATGTTTATTCCACTACCGTCAGTGAAATCTATCGGTGCAACTTTTCCAATGAACAACGAACAGAGAAAGAACGAAACAAGAGAAACTCGTTGAAATTGAAAACTAAATAGCTTTCCAACATCACTAGATTGTGAAGTGACATAATTATTTATTATCACTCTCAAACATCTGTAATTAAACACTGAAACAAAAGTTTAGTCCAAAACATGTACCATTCATGATAAAGTGAGGGCCCAACGAATGTGAGATTTGTCTTCTGCTGTGCGCCCCTTAGACAACTACTCTCAAATGGAGCAGTTACTGCTACAAAAACCGAAAAATACCAATATACTCAAGTATAACTGTTCATTACAAACATACAAAAGTGGTAAAATATTTTCTCAAACCTGTAAACTAGAATTTACAAGTAACAGCTGCGAAAGAGAGAACAACTGTTGAATAATATGACAAACGTTATAGCACCTAGAATTGAAGTAATGACAAAAAATGCCAACCATTGTGCACAAAACCAGGAACTCTATAATTGAGTACGTTGAGTTAACATCTGTGATTTGTGGATTCTAGTTTACAGGTTTGAGAAAATATTTTACGACTTTTGTATGTTTGTAATGAACAGTTATACTTGAGTATATTGGTATTTTTCGGTTTTTGTAGCAGGAACTGCTCCATTTGAGAGTAGTTGTCTAAGGGGCGCACAGCAGAAGACAAATCTCACATTCGTTGGGCCCCCACTTTTTCATGAATTTTTCTCCTTTTGTATACATGCCGTAGGTATGTGGTTTGATCTGTACGGTGCAGATAAAATTCTTTTCTTAATGAACCACTTCACGTATTACCATCATTCGAAAAAAAATATGACGTCAACATTGCAGTTCTGAAAACTTACTTTATCTGCCCTTCAGAGTCCCAGAATACGTCATATTTGAATTTCATCGTGAATTGACCATTTTTAAGAAACTTTCAGCATTCGAAAACATATTTCACGTCAATTTTTTTTTAAAGTTGACGTCATCTGGCCTTCTGAATTCCAGAATAAGTCATATTTAGATAAAGTTTTATCGTTAATATACCATTTTTAAGATATTTTCAGCATTTGAAAATATATGTGACGTCAACTTTGCACTTTTCAAAAATGACGTCATCTGGTCTCCAGAATCCCGGAATACGTTACTCTTAGATTGAGTTTCACCGTTAATTGACCCTTTCTAAGATATTACCATCATTTGAAAATATATGTGACGTCAACTTTGCACTTTTCAAAAATGACGTCATCCGAGCTCCAGAATCCTCGATGACGTCATCAGTAGAAGACTTACATCTAAATCGATGTCAGTTCATGTCGTGGTATCATACTTCACATTTTACTTGAATTGGTTAGGACTGAGCTGAGTTATAACGCAATTTGATTTACCCCGACAGAGAGGGCGAGAGAGTGCACGAAATGAAGAGACGCAGAGACATTTTCAAAGACCTATAACTTGATGAAAAATAATTTTTTTCGAAAAAAAGCGCCCCCAGAGTTTGAGTGGGGTATCTATCGTGTCCCAAATTTTCAGTCAAATCGCTTCACACATAAAAATATCCCATGAGTGCGCACCAACACACACAGACACACGACGGAAGTTGGCGGTCTGCATGAAGCGCATAACGTCATAACTCGGCTCAAACTCAATTAATTTCGTTCAAATTTCGAACATAGCTTGTAAATGTTCCATAGAAAATCAGCAAATCATAAAAAGTTTTGATTTGCACAATTGGACCTTTTTGAGAGTGAACTAAAAAAATGAAAGCGCGCATTAGCCAGACCAAAGACAAATCTCGCACAGCGCTTCGCGCTGCGGGCGATTTTCACCGTGACCAGCTTTGGAAAGGCCCGATCGACTCAAACCTCGACCGAATTCCGAAATAGTCACGGCACATATATCAAGTTCGGACGGAAACCTAATAAAACATTTCACGAACAGAGACTCAAAATTCGTAACCAAGTGGTGGTTTCTACCTCTGCTTCCTGCCAAACTGCGGGTTCAATGTCGATGATTTTCTCCATTTGAACTCCACTGAACCGATGATAAGCCCTCTTTCCAGTGAGTCTCGTTAGCTTCTGGATGATTCACTCTATTTCGAAAGTGCTGCCTCCGATAGTTGGTCCAGATAAATCGAATAAATTTCGAATCATGATGTGGAAAACGCATCAATTAACTTTGCCTACGCCTCTGCTTTAGTTCGTTTCATTCCTATTGAGAGTGATTGGCATCCTGCCATGATTTTCGGACGACCATTAATTAGAGCAGACATGAGTATTCGAAAAACTTTTTCAATTAACATGTTCTTATGAGGTTGAACAGCCGGTAACCTAGATTTGCAGTTTTTTCAAATACCCAAAAGTGGTGAAAAAATAGCTTGGAATATTCATTGGCACGCCTCCAATTCTCAGTAGGAAAGACAGGACCTATACCAGCCCAAAAACCATAGCGTTGGAGCTTTCTTCGAACTTTGGAGTTGGTTCGAAAGCGGCCTGAGCCAGCAGTACCATTACTTCCGAACCTCGTATACTACTATTCACACTGCTGGGAGAGTTGATTCAATGACAGATCTAATTCATTGGGAAAGAAAAGATCAACCTCCACTCCTCCCACCGCAGCTTCTATCTGTTCACACTGCATGGAGGTACTGGAATCCATCCAAATCGGACACAGCTTGCGGGAGAAAAACTGAAATGGCTAAACTCACAGTCATTTATCAGCAATTCAATACCTGACTTTCCACAGAACTGTAGAATTGCCGAGATCAATAGGACAACAATGTGAGATTCCCGGAAACTGTGATTACGACTAACGTTTCATGTTATTGGTTAAAAAATATAAAATTTCTTGTGTATCAAGTAAGAGGAAATCATGAGTACAGCCTACCCAAAATTTTACCTCTTTCTGACCTGACTGAGCTGTTGTGAGAAGTCCTTCTCTGACCATAGTCTGCTGAGGGTGTCTCCAGATTGATAGTTCCAGTACACAGTTCCGTGCTGCTGTAACCAGATACAAAACAAAAAGATAGGACCAACTAGCCTCAGCTTCAGTCCAAATTCACACAGGACTACGTCAATTTTTGCTCGCTTGACCTAATGCATGGAGGGGTAGGTTGTTTATTCCAGTGGAAACGTTTCGTAGTCAGAGTTCAAAGTATGAATTACCCGAGCTCCTGGAATTCAAAAATGACAAGAGTAGAAATTTTCATTCGATTTTGTCCAAAATTTTTTTGCGGTTGTTCCACTATTTTAACCTGTATGTACACATGTTAGCAGGATCGGAGACAGAAGTGGATTTACAGTATTCTTTTATTCTTTTTTATTTGACTACCAGTAACACCAACTGTACCAACCTGAGCACAACCTGACATGGCTTCTATTCTAGAAACGTCAACATCCGACTTCAGCTGCTCCAACGCCAAATCAAGTGCTCCAATCCACATCATGACCGGCGCGGTTACGGTCACACCGTCGTCTGATTTGACTACACCATTTCCGGTGCTGAAACAAATGGGGTCCATTCTATATGTAACTGGGTTTTTGGTAACTTATCTTATTCGGTTTTCGGTAACCCATTCTCAGGTTGCCTCACAGGTAACCGGTGGGTAACATGAAATTAAACTTCGGTTATTGTAGAAACGAAAAAAAATCACATTTTTTGTTAGAAAACAGGTAACTGCCTTTTTAGTTCATGTTACCAACCGGTTACCTACTAAGGTAACCTGAAAGTTAGTTATGAAAAACCGGTAAGGTCACCAAAAACCAGGTACATATTCATGAAAAAGTGGGGGCCCAACGAATGTGAGATTTGTCTTCTGCTGTGCGCCCCTTAGACAACTACTCTCAAATGGAGCAGTTACTGCTACAAAAACCGAAAAATACCAATATACTCAAGTATAACTGTTCATTACAAACATACAAAAGTCGTAAAATATTTTCTCAAACCTGTAAACTAGAATCTACAAATCACAGATGTTAACTCAACGTACTCAATTATAGAGTTCCTGGTTTTGTGCACAATGGTTGGCATTTTTTGTCATTACTTCAATTCTAGGTGCTATAACGTTTGTCATATTATTCAACAGTTGTTCTCTCTTTCGCAGCTGCGACTTGTAAATTCTAGTTTACAGGTTTGAGAAAATATTTTACCACTTTTGTATGTTTGTAATGAACAGTTATACTTGAGTATATTGGTATTTTTCGGTTTTTGTAGCAGTAACTGCTCCATTTGAGAGTAGTTGTCTAAGGGGCGCACAGCAGAAGACAAATCTCACATTCGTTGGGCCCCCACTTTTTCATGAATGGTACATGTTTTGGATTAAACTTTTCTTTCAGTGTTTAATTACAGATGTTTGAGAGTGATAATAAATAATTATGTCACTTCACAATCTAGTGATGTTGGAAAGCTATTTAGTTTTCGCTACGAGAGTACATTTTCGATCATCTTTGGAGGCGAAGACATGTGTCCGTACACAGGCCTTTCCGTAGGCGACGACTATAGTTGCGATTTCACCAAGCAAGACTGCAAAGGCTCATATGATTGAGCGATGCTTCGCAAACGGTTGTTGATTAGTTGCCTGCAGACGAGAGAATGTGTGGATCAAAGATACGCAAATGATTCAGCCGCTCGATAAACTCCGTCCCTTACCGAATTGAACGTACGCTGTCTAAACGGTTTGAAAAAAAAAACTATATACTTTCACTACCGTTTAATCAACCGAACTGATTTCTTTCGATGTCTGTTAGACACGAAACGACATTTGTTGTAGTTTGCTCTCGATACGCGCACTAATTCACTAACTTCGACCAAAAGCAACAGGATCAAAATACAAACACAGCGGCATAATGCAATATAACACACACCGTTTAGGCCTGCTCTGCAGAGAGTGAAGCAATTATCAATTTTTTTCTGTCTTTTGTACTAGTCCGTTTTCATGGTGTTTTCCGAGCCCTGTGCTGCTTGCGACTTATGAGTATCAATCATTTTAGAAAAACAAAATCCCACAAAAATACACATAAACGAGTTTTGCACCTGGATCACGTAGTTTGATCTTCCTGTTAGGAAACTATTTTGTTCGATCAATTTGAGTGTTCTTTGACAGGTTTAAGACCAATGGAACACGTTAGTTTGTGTTCCATTGGGGACGTTCCAGATTTTCGCTTTTGGGGTTTCTCAAGGTGGACTTCGAATCGCGATTCCCGTCTGAGATGCGCGTTCAGACAAAATCCCTGTGATTAAAGTTGGTTTACCTGTTTCAGAACAAGAACCATGAAAGTCTTAGTACTACATAGGGTTGTTAAAATTGGAATCGGAATCGATAGAAATGCGATAATCATCCAAAATAATTGCTATTGCAATTCTTTTTGTCTGTCGCGAAGAATTGGAATGGCAATTGCAATTCTTTTGTATGTCAAAAAATTTCTGGAATTGCAATTCCAATTCTTTCGTATATCAGACTAGACGCCTGCGGCGTCTAGCAGTTGTAAATCTTGTATATTACTCGTAAAATTCTGTACAAAACGATACCAAACATGACTATTCTCCGTTATACGAAGCCCGTGCCATGGGTTGGCGACACATCGATGTCGCGTCGCGTGCATGCGCGCGGGTTCTGTCAGAACGTTGTGTAACGCCTAAGAACGTCTTCCGTTGAATTCAACACGTGCCATTGTACCGTCAAAAATATCCACGTTTTTGTGAGGCCTAACAACGTAATTCGTTAAATTTAACACGTTTTAACTTACTGCTAAAATGTTTTACGTTGTGTAACGCCTACCAACGTATTCCGTTGAATTCAACACGTGCTATTGTACCGTCAAAAATATCCAAGTTTTTGTGAGGCCTACCAACGTATTTCGTTAAATTTAACACGTTTCAACTTACTGCTAAAAATTTTACGTTGTGTAACGCCTACCAACGTATTCCGTTGAATTCAACACGTGCCATTGTACCGTCAAAAATATCCACGTTTTTGTGAGGCCTACCAACGTAATTCGTTAAATTTAACACGTTTTAACTTACTGCTGAAATGTTTTACGTTGTGTAACGCCGAATAACGTATTCCGTTCAATTCAAAACGTGCCATTGTACCGTCAAAAATATCCACGTTTTTGTGAGGCCTACCAACGTATTTTGTTGACTTTAACACGTGTTAACCTACTGCTATAATGTGTCACGTTTTGTAACGCCTACCAACGTATTTCGTTGAATTTAACACGTGCTAACTTACTGCTGAAATGTTTCACGTTTTTTGTAAGACCTGCCAACGTATTTCGCTGAGGTAGTAAAACATGCGTTATCGTTACAATCTGTCAAACATGACTGACCATGATTCGTGTTTCACATAGCACGTATGTGGTCGTTATTATAATTGCTAATTACGCTGTTCCACTGTGCACAGTAAACGCCAGCTATGCACACCTACATTTGGTTACGCGCTAAGTTTCACGATCTTGATGGACTCTTCATGTAGATAATTTCATGAAATTCCACAGAGACATACATGATAATTTTCTCTACCCGATAATTATCAATTTGTTGTATTTGAGTCAAAACTGTTTGGTGCAGTCCGGTCTAAACAATAAGGTACTAACATTTTCTATATTGATTTTTACGAGTAGTAATTATTATTTTATTTTTTACAATTGAGTTTTGAGTTATATGCCGTTTATTTAATGGAAAAATGTTGAAAACTGACTGAACACGAGCATTAATAGTGAAAATTTGCGGCCTTTTTCGTGAAAAACAACTATCTACGCACGAAGTAAACGTTATAACAAAAATTTGTTAATATTTTCAGAAAGAAGAGATTATAGGGAAGAGAGAGAAACAAATTTTCACTAATAACGTCACAATTGGCATGAGTTACGACTCGAGTTACACGGCGTGTCAAAATGGTAAAACCGGAAATTTTCAAATAAGGGCCAGTTTCTCAATAACTACAAAGTTCTAGAATTTAAAAGTTTTCCCATTGGAAAGATAAGACTTTCTTACGTTGTAATCCACCAAATAATTTTAATTTGAAACAACTTTCTCGCTCACTTTGATTACGAACAGAACGTTTTGATTAGCGCGTCAAACATCACGTTTGTCAAAAACTCAATAATACCACCATTATAGGAAAAAACTGCTGTTATAGTTGAATAGCTCTTTTAGTTTAGATAGGAATCAAAAAAAGTATTTTGAAAAACATTAATTTTGAAGCATTTTATCGTAATTTTGCTTGCCATGTGTCTCGATGTGTTTGAAGTTCGATGAGTTTGAATGTCGATGAGTTTGAAAAGGGTGACATTAGCATTGTATGGGGGGCGGGGACTAGACGCCTGCGGCGTCTAGCAGTTGTAAATCTTGTATAATACATTTAAAATACTGTACACAACGATACCAAACATGAATATTTTCCGTTATGCCAAGCCCGGGCCATGGGTTTGCGAAATGTCGACTTTCTCACGGCAATTTTTATAAATTTGAATCGTGTTCAACATCACCAGGTACGATCACGCTTGTTTGCAAAATTTCGAACTGGTGAACCTACTTTGGAAGTTTTCGTCGAGTCGCGTGCATGCGCGCGCGTTTTGTCAATATAAATGTGTTTAGCATGAGCACGGACAACTACATTTGTTCGCCACTGATTTTTTTGCCACTATTGCTTACCATTGACCTGCCAAAGAGTTTCACGTATGTGAAAAGCCGGCCAGATTACTTCGTTGACAATAACGCATGCCTATGTCCTGCCAAAGAGTTCCGTGGTTGTAATGCCTGCCAACACATTTTTTTTGACAACAACGCGTGCTCCTACAGAACATGTTCACGTAGCTGCCAGGCCTGCGAACCTATGTCATCCTGCGAAAAGTGTTTACGTAGTTGTAAGGCCTGCGAACCTATGTTATCCTGCAAGAATTGTTCACGTAGTTGTAAGACCTGCGAATCTATATTATCCTTTAAAAATGTTCACGTAGTTGTAAGACCTGCGAACCTATGTTATCCTGGGAAAAAAAAGTTCACGTAGTTGTAAGGCTTGCGAAAAATGTTCACGTAGTTGTAAGACCTGCGGAAAAATGTTTACGTCGTTGTAAGGCCTGCGAACCTATGTTATCCTGCAAAAACTGTTCACGTATTTGTAAGGCCTGCGAAAAATGTTCATGTAGATGTAAGGCCTGCGAAAAATGTTCACGTAGTTGTAAGGCCTGCAAACCTATGTTATCCTGCAAAAAATATTCACGTAGCTGTAAGGTTTGCGAACCTATGTTATCCTGCGAAAATTGTTCACGTAGTTGTAAGGCCTGCGAAAAATGTTTACGTAGTTGTAAGGCCTGCGAAAAATGTTCACGTAGTTGTAAGGCCTGCGAAAAATGATCACGTAGTTGTAAGGCCTGCGAAAAATGTTCACGTAGTTGTAAGGCCTGCAAAAAATGTTCACGTAGTTGTAAGGCCTGCAGAGAATGTTCACGTAGTTATAATGCCTGCGAAAAATGTTCACGTAGTTGTAAGGCCTGCGAAAAATGTTCACGTAGTTGTAAGGCCTGCGAAAAATGTTCACGTAGTTGTAAGGCCTGCGAAAAATGTTCACGTAGTTGTAAGGCTTGCGAAAAATGTTCACGTAGTTGTAAGGCCTGCAAAAATTGTTCACGTAGTTGTTAGGCCTGCGAAAATTGTTCACGTAGTTGTGAGGCCTGCGAAAAATGTTCACGTAGTTGTAAGGTCTGCGAAAAGTGTTAACGTAGTTGTGAGGCCTGCGAAAAATGTTCATGTAGTTGTAAGGCCTGCGAAAAATGTTCACGTAGTTATAATGCCTGCGAAAAATGTTCACGTAGTTGCAAGGCCTGCGAAAAAAGTTCACGCAGTTCTAAGGTCTGCAAAAAGGTTCACGTAGTTGTAAGGCCTGCGAAAAATGTTTACATAGTTGTAAGGCCTGCGAAAAATGTTTACGTAGTTGTAAGGCCTGCGAAAAATAATCACGTAGTTCTAAGGCCTGCGAAAAAGGTTCACGTAGTTCTAAGGCCTGCAAAAAAGGTCCACGTAATTGTAAGGCCTGCGAAAAAGGTTCACGTAGTTGTAAGGCCTGCAAAAAAGGTTCACGTAGTTCTAAGGCCTGCGAAAAAGGTTCACGTAGTTGTAAGGCCTGCGAAAAGGTTCACGTAGTTCTAAGGCCTGCGAAAAAGGTTCACGTAGTTCTAAGGCGTGCGAAAAAGGTTCACGTAGTGGTGAGGCCTGCGAAAAAGGTTCACGTAGTTCTAAGGCCTGCGAAAAAGGTTCACGTAGTTGTAAGGCCTGCGAAAAAGGTTCACGTAGTTTTAAGGCTTGCGAAAAAGGTTCACGTAGTTGTAAGGTCTGCGAAAATGTTCACGTAGTTGTAAGGCCTGCGAACCTATGTTATCCTGCAAAAAATGTTCACGTAGTTGTAAGGCCTGCGAAAATGTTCACGTAGTTGTAAGGCCTGCGAAAAAGGTTCACGTAGTTCTAAGGCCTGCGAAAAATGTTCACGTAGTTCCAAGGCCTGCGAACCTATGTTAGCTTGCGAAAAATGTTTAATTCGTGAGGCCAACCAATGTATATCGTTAATGACTCGTAAAACATCAGTTATCAATATACACAACAGATCAGTTGGGTTTTCTGTGTCGTACAAACCACGTATGTCGTACTAATTACAATTGATAATTACGCTGACCACATTGCCAATGGCACAGTAAACGCCAGCTATGCACGTCTACATTCGGTTACGCGCTTAGTTTTGACACATATTAATAAACTTGTAATGTATATATTGTCATGAAATTCGACAAGGAGATACATTACAATTTTCTCTACCAGATAATATCCAACTTGTTGTATTTGAGTTGAAAATGTTTTGGGCAGTTCGGCTTAAATAATAAGATACTAACATTTTTTGTGTCAACTTTTACGAGTGGAAAGTTTTCTTTTATTTTTTGAAATCACGTTCTCAGTAATGTGCCGTA
Organism: Litoditis marina; assembly: GCA_964036275.1. NCBI lineage: Eukaryota > Metazoa > Nematoda > Chromadorea > Rhabditida > Rhabditidae > Litoditis > Litoditis marina. The sequence continues at coordinate 30,962,505 of OZ038433.1, forward strand.
AAGTTTTTGATAAAATGTTGGAAACTGACTGAACACGAGCATTATCCGTAAAAATTTGCGGCCTTTTTCGTGAAAAATAAATTGCTACGCATGACTAAAACTTTAAAACAGAAATTTGTTTACATATTTAGAAAGAAGACATTTCAAGCAAGGTTGAGAAACAAAAACAATTTCAATTATATCACGATTTGCATGAGTTACACAACAGTTATCCTAGCGTATCGGAATAGAAAAACCGATTGTTTTCAGAACCTGCCCTGTTACTCGAAAACTACGATGTTTCGCATTTTGAAAATTATTCCATTCGAAAGACAGGACAATTTTACGTCATATTCCATCAGAATATTTTGATAATCAAATCGTTCTAATATTAATTTTTATAATCGTACAGCGCTGTGATTAGCGCGTCAAATGCCACTTTGATCAAAAACTATTTAATAACATCATGACACAAAACAATCATTGTAATATTTGAATAGCTAATTCAATTTGAAAACAAATCAAAAAAAAATTGTGCGAAAACATTAAGTTTGAAGGGTATTCTCGTGTTTTTATTGTTTATGCAGCCGGAAAATTGGTGCGCCCGGAAAATTGGGCGTCTTAAAAAGGTGACAATTGCATTGTATAGCGCAGAGTGGAACAACTGGAATTGGAATTGACTTGATTTTCTCTCAGAATTGATTCAGAATTGATTTACAATTCCATGCTGTTTTTCCTTGTTCATTACTAAATTACCATTGCTCCTTATATCTCTTGTTCAATGAGACCGAAGTGAACATTGTTTCTCTTCGTTTTTTGAAAAAAAAAAACTGACATGAAGTTGGAAACACAGTCAATTCTAATCAATTCCAATCAATTTCAATCAATCCCAATGGAATTGGAATTGAAAATTTGAGATTTTGAGGAATTGGTCGGGATTGGAATTGGAATTGAGCAGTTTTCGAAAATCTAAAAGAATTAAAATTGAGTGGTTTAGAGAATTGCAAAAGAATTGGAATTGGAATTGAGTGGTTTTTGAAAACGGAAAAGAATTGAAATTGGAATTGACTTGATTTTTGGAATCGATTAACAACACTAGTACTACATCATCCAGAGCATCTGTGATGCTGATAATTCCCAGAGAGAAAAAAGAAAAACCAAAAGATTTTATTTCGCAAAATTATTTTGAACACACTTCTATTATGCGTTTTGTCTTATATATCTATAATAGCAGAAGCTTCACTTGCGATATAGGTTCATACATTCATAATTCGTCTACACTATCTCAGCAATTTGTAATGTTCATTGTTTTGCTGATAGAGCGTGGAACCAAAGATAACTCGCACATTTGCTCGGTCCTTCCTTTGAGTAATCTGTGATTTGTTTATTGTAGGTTGTCTAAATGAACTTTAAAGACAGCGTTTCTCTCCAAATGCGACTTTCGAGTTAACATGCTGAACCGATGGCAAATCAAAAATCATTGATGAAAATATATACGTTAATTGCTTCTCTCTCGCTTCGTTTTCTCAGAAAAGCGACTTACGTAATGACACCGAAGCGAGGCCTACGTACTATGGAATAATTTTCCTAACATCCCATCACTCACCCAAAACCGATTACTGACTGGGAAAATCAATTGTCTGAAAAATTGTCTCGGAAAGTGGAACGCTCATCAGTGTTGTTACGTACCCAAAATTAATGTGTTCGGTTCCTATTTGGTGCGGAATGTTGTTCATGTTCATGGTCCATAGTCTATGACACCGGTCCATGGTCCATAGTCTATGACAGTTACTTCACAGGTTACCGGTAAGTAACCTAAAACTAAATTTTGGTTACCGTACAAACAAACGGTAAAAACCACATTTTGCGTTAGAAAAAGGTGACCGGTTTTTCATTTAAGGTCACCAACCGGTTAACTACTGAGGTAACTGGAAAAGTAGGTTACCAAAAACCGTTTAGGTTCCAAAAAACCGGGTTACATATAGAATTCCCAGTGTTTTTGTATCTAAACCCATCATGAGTTCCACTGTACACTTAGTTAAAGGGGGGCTGCATTGAATGCCGAAGGCGTTGGCCGAAAAGACACGAGAGTCAGAGAAGTGCGCAATCAATATTCATTCACTCCAAATCATCCTCTGCGTCTCTGACAGTACGCAAAAAATTGGTGAAATTGTGAAAATAGAACTTTGAATTGGATAATTCAGTAAAAAATGAACATATATCGAACTGTCTCAGTTCGATCTTTTATTTTAACATTCAATGCAGCCCCCCTTTAAAGGGGGATGGCGAGGATTTTGTCCAAACCAAGTACCCAACTATTACTAGACAGCCGAGTCCTTGGCGAACCGCACCGCAAACTTGTCACAGGAAAACTGAACCGATCGCTCGGAGCCGACTTTCCGAACCACCCGGTTCTCCAGGGAACGGTTCGAACATGTTCGCTGTTTCATTAGTTCACAAGTTTACCAATTCATGTTCACTAGGTATCCTTTTCGTTGTCAGACTGTCTGACTGAATGACCACACCTCAGTGATTGTTGAGCTCTCTTCATAATTCATGGTATGCTATTTTTCCGACTACAAGTTTGAAACTTTATTCGAGATATTTCTGAAAAACACCGCCGTTCTCCACATTTATCCAGGACAGAGGTTCTCTGATGAAGTCCGCGTAGCCGGATATCATTCCGAAACACCTGCAAACCAATGACTTTGTTATTCGGTCAATATTAGTCTGATTCGAAAATATTAACGTTTCATAAACACGCTCTTGTAGCTTGAACGATACCAATATAAGAATATAACTGCATTAGCAACGTTTTCTTGTATGCATGGCATCAACTTGTTCTGAGTGAAACAATTGAGATTTCTGTTCAAACTAACCCGCAACTCTATTTGTGAAAGTTCATGAACTTTATCTATAAACAAACCCTATCTGTGTAAACTATCTATAGTCTATTTAGTTCTGAACTGTACTTTGTTTACTGTATGAGAATAGGGGCGGAGCTAATAACTTGGCATGTATTCAAACATTCTGGCCAATGATCTCTGTTTTCAAAATAACAGCAACTAGAGGGATCGAACCTACGAATATGGAGAGCCACCTGGCCGAAACCAGCGCCTTAGACCACTCGGCCATTTGGACCAGATATAAGCGCGGCGAAGGAATGGCCCATATACGGCGATCACGAAAATTTCAGTGTGTCCAAAAAATTTCCGAATTTCTCAATGAAAACTCAAGTTGACATTTGTGATTAGCAAAGAATATAATCTCTCATACAATCATTTCAGAAGGGGAAAAGATATCAAAACTAAGGAATAAATGTATGCGTAGGTTAAACTTTTATTTGGCTGTTGGAAAGATTATTGATTGTGGCCTGATCTGGCAAAATGCCCAGCCGGCGCCCTGCACACGCAACGCGAGAGGTGCCAGGGATGCAACATTTTGGCTGGATACGAGTCCAGTTCGGAACTAAACAGACTATATCTAAAAAATCACAATCGGTATATCTCAACAAACTAACCCTGAACTACTTTGTTTGCACATATTCTCTTCGTGAAGATCGACACCAAATGCCTCCATGCGACATTGCTCCAAATTACGCATCGTTTCATAGGCTTCCGTTACCCAGGGGGACATCGTCAAGTCTCAAAGAAAGCGGAATTCGTATTCGATTAACAGGAAGTGCTTCTAATAATATTACTAATGAAGTTTATTGCGCATTGACTCTATTACGAAAAGTAGTTTGTTTTCTGTTTTCCAAAAAACGGGATTTCCGTTGCATCGCAAGCGTTCAATGATCACACCACTAGTAGACAATAAGCCGAGTACAATAACTAGAGAGCATAGTGGTCAATGAGATCCCAAACAGTCCGAGAAAGTGTGCGTCTAGGATCAACTAACTTGTTTGCAACTTTCTGATACGGTCTAGAACATACATTCACTAAGACGTTTTGTGAGTGGTCTCGCTCTGAAGAAATTTCTGACTACGATGCCGTTTTCGTGGCTGAAGAATCACACAGAAAAGTAGAGTTCGACCAAAAAAAGTAAGCACTCGTTTTAAATTTGATGTTACGAGATCAGCGACGAACAGTTGTGAAACCAAATCACTCAGGTTGCAGGAGTAGGTATACCGAGACTCCTGTTGGTGTGCTCTCAAACTCCTAAAATACCACTGACTTCATTTACTGCAAAACATTCACGATTCACCTCGGAAAGTAGAGTATTGAATGCGTTTTCTATAGTTTTTATCCAGAACGTGTCCCAGTTGTATGATTTGCTTCCGGTCGAACGTTGCTTCGTAGGATATAGTCGTGTTTCGCATTTGACGAGGAAGTCTTCTGTAATTACAGTGAACGTCACGAGGAACCATCGAGTGACTGTTCCTAACTTCGGTCGTGGATGTGGTGTAGGAGAGAGTGAGATGCAGTTAAAAAGATGGCTTTCCTGTTCAAATTCACATTTCGCTTTCGAAGTTGCGTGGTATCTGACCTCATACTCTAGTTGTGTTCACAACTTCACGAGTTGTATTATTACATCTTTTCATGTTTTCTGATAACGTGAAGGCTTGCGAATTTTGGACCATTCGGTTGGAACCATTAGAGATGTACTGCTGTTGTATAGGTCTATACTCTAGAATATCAGCGTATATTGGGTAAGCTAATAAATTTGCAGGAACGTGTGCTAGAACAAAATATAGAAAAACTACCGAATGAATGCTATGCAAAAATTATGATAACGAATTGCGTACTTCTATGACACGGCCAGATCCAAAAATTATTGTAGTTTTAAATTGAAATGTTCTCATTTTCAAGGTCAGATGATATATTTATGAAATAAACACTTGGGAAGTGTAGACAGCGAGTTTCAGAAAAATAAGATATGAACGGACCTCATGTGCAGTGAGTATATGTTTGGATCGCCCTTCAAGGATACATGTTCGTATGTTTCATCGCTAGATCCGATAGGTTCATTCATTCGAGTAGAGTGCCAGTCGAAGAGAAGAACCTATGAAAACGTCGTGTCTCACGAACAACAACTTGTGCAACCGGTGAGAACAAAATCAAACATTCGTGATTCGAACCCCGTAAGCTTCGAATTCATCATTCTACTATGTTGCTTACGTAAATGAATAGTGCGCTCTGACATATTACATTGGTTACGAGGTACGTAACCACATACTATAGAAAGCTACTAAACGGTACGAAACGGCCCAAAAATCGACCCGAGAAAATTTGAGGAACGCGAATGACTATGAAATGAACATGGCGGGATGTGGTTTTGTAATACACTCATGATATGGGTATAAAACACAGTGCGCATTATGCGATACAAAACATGTTTTCACAACCCAATCACCCACCCTCTCGGGGCGATGAATTAATTTTCCGGAGGTTCTGTATGATTCCTCCACGCTGGCTCTTTCTACTACTCTAGTAGTCCTCCAGGTCAGAGAGACATCATTAGGAGTATGCATTTCATCCCATCGCAACTGAAACATTTATCGATTGATTGTGAACAGTTTGTTTCCAACCTTTACATTTTACCAGCACTCACGTCAACTAGGTCGTCCAGTCCACAGGTTGAAGGAAAGTCTTAAAAAATTTCCATGAAATTTACTTTTCAGTCACTCAATGACCGCACCCAACGACTGAACGTGTACATATTTTGTTGCATGGGTTTTGCGCAAGATTGAACGAAACATCTCGGTTCTGTCTATCGCTCAAAAAGACCTCAAATCAATGTTCGATGAAAGTTACGGTCATTTTCCAATCGCTTCAGTCACGAAAAAAACATTGTATTCTATTGTATTCTGACCTTCTGGTGTGTCAGCAACCAGTCGAGTTCAAACTGTGCTGCGTCAGGGTATTCCTTCTGTCGTTCTTCCAATATACCGATAAGGTCCCTATTGGCACCAAACGGAATATCATCAAGATCGAAATTGGCCACGTATTTGACATTAGACCTGCAACAAATTACAATATTGACCGAATTTCAAAAATGTTTACGTAACGTCGGAATCTTACCAACTAAGTTTGCGCATCATCGCAGTGCTCAGTGAACTGTGTCATGTTTTGGCAGTTTTTTCAGTGGTGCGGTTTGATATGACTCATTCAACTAAACTCGTGCAAACCTTGGAAATCTCAAGTGATGAACGTACAACCTAACTAATAAAGTGAACTGGCTAATTGCTAAATGCCAGTGTAGTCAAAATAGTTTTTTTCTCAAACTAATACTTAGTCTAAGGGCCCGTTTCTCTGCTTTCTTACAATCTCACTTTCCGACAAAAAATCTTACCCAAAATGTGAAAACGTGACCCTCGGGGTGAAATTTTTATTCTTTCCCCATTCAACAGAACTTCGTTTTTATGAGATTCGCCAGTGAGCACTATATTAGCCAAAACTTTCAAAGTTGAAGCCATACAAAGTCTTATATTTCTCCATTTGACACCAAAAAGTTCGAACTTTCTCATGTGATAAATGATCAAGAAAAGACGGTAAACTCTGTTCCACCATTTGATGCAGTAATCCGTCAAGTATTCAGGAGGTCTTTTTAACAAGCGGTTCATAATTTTGCTTTCAAACTTCCAGAGTTTGTAGTAGTGAAGGTGCATAAGACACTGTTGTTTTTATCACTATTTGCTGATACAAAAGTGAAAAGAACCAGAGACAACTCAATTTCTCCACTCCCAAAAAACATTTTAGTTCAAAGGAGAATGTAAAATGAGAAAAAAAGAGGTTAGAGACTGAAAATTGGAAAAATTGGGCCTCTTCGAGAAGGTAAGATATTTTTGTGAACGCATGAATTTTCATGAGAAAGTAAGATTTTTCGTTTAGAAAATGAGATTTTTGTGAGAAAGTGAGATGTTTCGTGAGAAAGTAAGACTAATTGTAAGAAAGTCAGATTTTTTGTAAGAAAGTGAGATTTTTTCGTGAGAAAGTAAGATTGTTGGTAAGCAGAGAAACGGCACCTAAGTATAATATTGTATCTTGCATGTACGACTAATTTTGATTACAACCACATTATTCGCCCCGGACGGGTCCGTTTCTTATTATTATTGGATTTATTATTGGATATTAGTATTATTGGATTTATTATTGGATATTATTATTGGATGGATTTATTATTGGATATTATTGGATTTCAGTCCGTTTCTGTGCTATTGGAGGTGAAACCGGTTTTTCTCCAGACGTGGAAGAGAAACAATGTTTTACATAGTAACAAAGAAGAGGATCAAGCCTAGGGGTAGGTTTCACAAAAAAACACAATCCATCACTTTCTCATCGAATCCAACCTTGCTTTGAGCATACACTCATGCATAAAAGTGGTGGCCGCATATCGAAATACATGACTGTTTGGATCATCTTGGTAATTTCCACGATTCTGGAATTGTAATGAAATACACATAATCAGATAAAATAAGTTAAAGGTAACTAGAAAAAAGTTGATACATACCTATTACATGAAACTATCGATACAGTTAATTATCGAATCAGGGTTACACCGTTTTGGTCTCTGCACTTCTCTAGTTCAAGTGTTCAGTTGTTGTGGTACAGGCTTGGAAATCTTACGACAACCGTCAAATTTTGAAAGTTTTGAAACGTTTAAGAGGAGGTGCTTATTTTGCACTTTTACTTTTAGGGTGGAACTGTCTAGATGCATTATAGAATACGCAAACTATTTTTGAGCGAGAACTTCCTATCTTATGAAGTTAGGAAGTGAGTTATGAGCTAAAACAAATAAGCAAATCATTTTGGGTGCTTAAACTCTATATTTTCTCAAGATGTTAGAAATGAACTGTAACAGAGATGGAGAATGCAACCAACTCTTCTGGGAACCGATAGATCCGACCACGAGATCAACTCCAAGTTATCTCCGAGTTGTTGTTTATAGAAATCCAACACGTGTTTGGTCTGGAATTCGAGCTATAGAAAATGAAGACAACGATCAGAAATTGTTGACTACTTTTCGTATTGTTTATCTAATTTCCTTTTCGATCTCTGTAATTGTTTTCCCGTCCCCCATCCGTACTTCTCTAACTCTCACTTATCTATTCGACAATATTTACTCGTTCTTTCTCCCTATAGAGTTTCTGTAATGTGAAACTGTTATGTATCCACTTCGAGGTAGATACGAACGGTTGTTTCGCGTTACTAGTACATATTTAGTTCACAGTGTGTACACGAGGTGGAGAAGAATAACTTTATGAGCCGCAGGTAATAGACAATGTTCGATACGATCGAGTCCAACAATGAGCGATTGAGGGACTTATGTACTGCCAGACACGTTCACATAACTATGCTAACTAGTGTAGACAACAGACAACAATACACGTCAGCAACATGTTAACAAGGCAAGTATGCTAATGTGGACGACTCCACAACAGAAACATTTTTTCCTGTCTCTTTGTCTCCCTATTATTTCTCCCCACTCTCTCACTCCGTCTCTCTCTCTCTCTCTCTCTTTCTCTTTCTCTCTCCCCGGTTCATGTTCTCTCCAACTTTTCGATACTAACCTGTTTCGTGTAAGAATGTAGATAAAAGTAGAACTTCGTTCCGCCTTGAGCTAGCCAGGATTCAAAAAACTGAAATAAGTTCTTTCACGTAAGTGATCTGATACTTTTCTCTGTCAGACATGATAAGAAATAAGAAATGTACACAGTTTGTTGAAATTTGTGTTGGATCGATTTCGGCGAGCTGTTCTGCTGGCTTCGGGGGTCTCGAGAGTTGGTAATCAAATTCAAATGTTCGTGTTTTTCGAGTTTGTGAATTTATAGTTTTCCGAATTTTGCGTTTCCCGAATTCCGAGCTTTTTTTATAACCCTAGTACTCTCACCTGAATGATAAGTGGCCAGTCGGTATAATAGAAAATAGGTTGGACACAAACTCCGAGTCTGTGAGGATATGTGTGATTTGGTCTGATCCGAACATCTCTGTAAACCGGTTATACTCTCCATAACTTCTTTGCTCAGGTTGACAATTCTTTCCGGTGGTTGGGAAAAAGGGAAGAGAGAAAAATAAAGTAGAGAGAGAGAGAGAGAGAGAGAGAGAGAGAGAGAGAGATGTAGAGAGAGAAGGAGAGAGAAAGAAAGAAAGAGCGCCAAGGAGGAAGATAGGGACGAAAGCGAAAGGGTCAGAGTGCGACGATAAAGGAAAGGGGAAGAAAGGAGGATATTATAGGGTATACTGTGCTTGCAGAGAGAGAGAGAGAATAGCAAGAGCATGGATGAGAAAACAAAATACGTGTGGAAATTCTTTCCAGCCTGGGCTCCCACTAGGCAAAGACAATCTGACGATAACGTCATCAGTTACCCCGGGCCGATGCAACCAAATAGTTTTTAACGTTTTGATCAGATTATAATTGAAAATTGTTTCTTCCATTCAACCCTTAATCGAACCTTGGTTTGAATCTTGTTTGTTGTTCTCATCGATTCAATTACTTTTCTATTGCTCACCGGACTGGTACATCGAAAAACTCTTGATTTCCCTCAGATGTGAAAGAGAGATGACTGGGTGGATTGTAATTCGGCAGAATTTTCACCATGCCGATTCTGGTAGAGAACCCGCATTCGAACGCGTCGTCGCAATTTTGAGTGTAGCACATGTAGGGCACCGGTTTCCATCTAGTACCCAACTCGATCAACACTTTCTTTCTGAAATAACGACAGGTCAGGGAACTTGGGTAACTCTGTTTGATAGTGTAAACTAATTTTATTGTAATAGTGTTAAATTTATTGTCATGTTAAACTACAATAAAACCGCCACAATGCGATGCAACCGTTTGATAGTATTCTCTGACTGTTTCGTTGTAATATAACCTGATGATCTGACAGTAAAATGGGCTGTTAGATAAATGAGAGATAACCAAGGTATCAGACGCAACGCATCATGAAATCTGTTAACTTATAACACAAAAGTCGCACTAATATCCGATCTGACCTACTTCGACCCAGATATTTATTGTTATTAGCAATTTATTCTGTGAATAAAGTTTCTTCATACTTTTCAGTATCTGCTACTGATTAAATTCATTGTAAGCGATACCTACAGTACAAACAATCTATAACCATACTTTGCTCTATGTATCTGTCGCCGAAAAACCAACTCCGTATAACTCACGTATTGTGTCGATGCTGCAACCAAACCAGGCGGAGTGTGTCGTCCGTTATACGAAAAACTTCTCTGAGGTATATTCCAGGAAAGGTAATGTTCTCTAGAATGGATTTCTTATCTATTTGACCATTAAATTGTTGATGTATATACACTTTGTATCACCTGGCCACAAATGATTTTTTGTGCTTCATTCGATTGTTGACTATTCTCCTTGAGTTTAATTTTCACGAAATTAAAATATATAATCACTTTGTGTGGTTAGGAAGATAAGAAATAAATCATCACCATCATGCCCTCCAGGGTAAAGTATCGGACGAAAATTTTCAAGGTATTCAGATTCGGCATTTCCGGATGGTATTTTCGTTTTGTCAGGCCGGATTTGCACTGAAGATGTAATTTGTTCCGGTTTCGAAGGACACCACACACCAAACTCTTACTGTCTGCGCTGCAGAAAATGATAACGTCTTCTAAATCGTGATGTCTCGTTGCGTGCTATGATAAGTTCTTACTGCTCATTCCAATTTGATGTGACAATGGTTTTAGAGAGAGTTAATCTCAAGTTTCATAGTCAGTGTTATTTCTAGCTTATGAAGCTGATCAGAAAAATGCAGAATCAGAGGGTTCGAGTCCAACTTTATTGAAAATGATTTCAAGTCAAACATCTTGCTCCAATAAAAGGTATTTTAAAAGCCGCTGATTGATCGTCAAACGTTTCTTGTAAGCGAGAACGTATTACCTACGTCAGATAACATTTAAGACATTTAGACCTTTCACAGATTGTTTTGCGTTTAGATCTTCCAATAGAAAATATATGTGCTTACTGGGCATGTGGTTACTTTTTGTTTGTATGTCTACGAAAAGTAATATTTGAACAATGTTCCGTCCATACCTGATAAAACCACTAAAACGATAATGATCGTCACAGCTAAGAGAGTGAATATCTGTTCATTGGATCTGGCACAGATAGATCGGCCACAGAAAAAACGAAACATAAATAAGAGCCTAAACAATTAGGGTTCGAAGAATGTAGCGCAGCTCAAAATCTCTGGAAAAAGTGAAAATATAACACAATAAGTGAAGATTTCAGATAGATATGTTAATGTTATGTTATCGTGAAACATGTTATGTTATCTTGAAAATCGAACTTGTAGAGCCTATCTATACTCTGTACCTATCTATACACAATAATTGAAACATGATTACTGTAAAGTTTGTTCCGCTAATGAGAAGTATCGAAACCTAAAGTGCAAGAAATTGAGAAGAAGGATTTTGCGAATGATGATTTTTGCGAAATTCGAACAGGTGTGCGCAAAGGAGCGAACATGCTACTATCAAGATTGAACGTCGAACGCTTGTTACAAGATCGAACGTAGATCTGAACGGGGTCCAGGGTTCAGTTGTCCTTTTGTTTGGGCAAATTAGGGCCAATTCCACAAGGAACCGCGTATTTCGTCCAATCTACGAGGTAACCATAACCGGGTTACCTGGTGAACGCTTCTGTTAACCTCTTTGTCAAGTTATTTTTTATAGTGTATTTTGGGGGAATTTAAAATCCTCCATTAAAATCAAGCCATCATCTGAAAGATGCTCAGGAACTGTACGTAGTGATGCGTTCCGCTTCAACGCCCGACCGCAAATTACCGTGTTAGTGTGTAATTGTGGAGAGAAAATAGTTTCAAGTTTTCTAAACGGAAAAAAAAACCTACATCAGCAAGATACATCTGAACGAATTAAATAAACAGTGACTTGACATCTACCGTGAACTAGTTAGAAGAATATTTTCCACTTTATGTGGCATCATTACTTTAAAATATTCACTCTCTATGTTTTTGTCCCTAGTGTCCTTAGAAGCTGTGCCGTCCTTGAGTAGCTCGTACAAATCACCCAACTGTTGTTTTCCCGCTTTTTGATGAATCGTCTTTACAGTTAGTTATTGATTCAGTTTGCAGTTACCCAAAGGACAGTTCTGTGTGATATTGTCTAAACCCCCCCCCCCTCACTGTAGTTGGAGAATACCCATCGTTCTTGTGACTGACATAAGAAAACCGGCTCGGGCTTTTACAATGAGTGCGAATCCACTGTCCGCGCCAGCCGACGACGGAAGTATTGTGTCCACTGCCGTCCAACCAACGGAACACGCAGTGCTTCTGGTACGGAGACGTCGGCCCCACAAAAGGCACATCCCAGTAGCTAACGGGAGGGTCTGTTAGAATCACATCTGAACTATGGAAATACATAGAATTCGATGAACCGAAAACATCAATGAAAACAACATCAAAGTACCGAAAACATCAATGTTTTGGTTCGATATTCATATTATGGAAATGCTGGCAGAAATATCACAGAAAGCGTGTTTAGCTTTGATTCTATCACGCTTGCCCTCTAGAGTTCAGCGGTGGGTCGCCTGCGATTATTTTCTGGTGTTTTGCAGTGAATATTATGAGTACCCATTAGAGCTATACTCGTCATTCACGTTTTTGTATATAAACATCAAGACCGGAGGTAGAAGATTATATGTTTGGCTTGATTGTGTACGTGGTTTATCATGAGCGGGTTAAGGTAGCTATACCAACCGGTTGTATACAGATCAAATAACAACTATGTTGTGGTCTAATCCTATATCATAATCCAGTTCACCTTTGACGAAGTCGGTTTCCTCTACGGTGGTCAACGATGCCAGTCGGGCTTTCTGTGAATGACAGAAGCTATTTTGAGCGAACCAATCGCCAGCGTTGCGAAAGTACTGAAAAGGGGTGGATTCTGTATACAACCGGGTTGTTTGGTTGCCCAACTTTTTGCGGTTACATTAGTTGGTAACCGGAGGATAACCTGAAACGAAAAACCGCTTACTCGTCATATCAACCCAAAACTTGGTTTGCAGTGTTCGTTTCGGTGGTAACCGGATTTGAGTTTTATGATTCTTCCAGGTTACCTACTCAGGTAAGCTTAAAACCCAAGAATTTGCCCGTAATAAACGATTCAATGAACTTCTTCAGGTTAATTCATGGTACAGAAGAAAAAAGAGCTCAAACCCGCTCAAATGTGTAGTTATTGTATGTTTGTTTGTCTTTCGTACCAGAAACTCAGATCACCTTGAAACAAGAATGTGTCTGCTCGAAGTACGCCCATCCATCCTCACAATGCGTATTTGCTGAAAATGAGAACCATTGTCAGTGGATGAACTCTTCTTGGATGAACTCTTCTTCGACCTTTAGAGTTTTATATGAAGTCGGGGCACGTATACTAAAAGTGAATTGAATACTCACGTGAAGTTAGCATTCTAGTAAGCCATTGTGCACGTTGTTGTGATGGGTTTAGCATGTTCCACGTGACTGTGGAATTGACTAACAGTATGAAGCCGCATATTTTCCTAAACCTAAATATTTCACCATGAGGGTGACCGGACCTGAAGAATACCCTGTTCCAACTTATCGTAGCTGGCCCATTCCACTGGAGACAGCCAGAGCGGGTTGCAAAATACCGTGAAGGTTTCAACTTATAGTAGCTGATCTACATAGATTGGAATTGCGGGGCTGCAGTGAGTTACAATATTCAAGTTCTTCTTCAGGTTTGGGGAAGTAATCGCTTCTCGCCTCTATTTGTGTTAGCTCAGAGAAAACGATTACCATGCTATAACAACACCACACCACTCTATCCAATATATCTAAACTATTCGTGCAGATTCTCTTTGTCTTTAAGAGTCAGAACTTACTAACCAAGGGGGAGAGAAGAGCTCCGTAGAGCATGAAGCAAACCATCCAGATCGGATATTCGTGATGATATGCTGCTATTAAAATGCATCACGCTTATAAACTGAATGTTCTATTGTGGGAAATTTGACTTTTCATGGTTTTTGCGGACCGTAAAGTGCGAAACTGCATCGACACGTCGCATTACGAACAACGTGGGGGTGTACTGTAGATGGTGCATTCGTACAGTATGTAGTCCGGCACATGATGATATTCAGATAGTTCAGAGTAGGTATGCTAGAAGATCCCGGCACCTTTATCCCATCCTGCGTCTCCTCAAACATACGCTATTTCTCTGCTCTAACATCCCGCCGGGATGTAGGAGACAAGAAAAAGTGAGGCAGAGCAAGAGACGCAGGATGGAATGAAGGTGTCGGGATCTTCTAGCATACGTACTCCGGAGTGTGCTCGATTCTGCCAGAACCTAACCGTTTGTAGTAACCAAACGTTTTTCTACTATGGAATTACTGTAGCTAGTTGCATTCGGTCAGTGGTCTGTACGAATATTTATCGAATAATTCATTTATCTCCAAACTTCAATTTTGAGTCATTATATTGACCAGGAACCAAATAGAAACATATAACGTTATCACTTTATTTTCTTCCGTTCCATAAGAGAATCTGCTTGCGTAAATGACACCGCACATGCTTGCGTAAATGGCACCGAGTTACGTATGATACCGTAAGAAACGATAATCATATTTTCAACCTCTCAATTTCTACCACGATACATATAGTAAATTTAAAAAAAAGTTTAAGACAACTCGGAAATGAGAATTCTTTAATTCAAAATTCAAAAAATTAAGCCTGCGTTACCGTTCAAATGTTGAAAATGTGTCTTATTTCCGAGTTGTTAGTTCGTTGAAGGTCTAGAGTCTAGTGAAGCTGGAGCACAGTTAGATGTTTCATACATAACCTTGGTTGAAGTGCACATTATGGGTAAATGGGTTATTTCACTGTGCTTATTTACATGTCTAATTGATTCGTTATTATTGAGTTTTGCTCAACCAATAAAATATTCTTTCATTTACTTTTCCTAGAATAAAAGTAAAGCATTGATTTCGAATGAATGAACCATTCAAAATTGTTCGAGCGGCTGTGAAGCAACAATGAAGAAACTTGAAAAGGGAAAAAGCCATTCCGAACCAATCAAAACGCTTTCTTCGAAAAGCCCATTCCAGATACATCGTGGTTTGAACACTCATCCACAGAAGAAAGTGATGTATACAGTATTCGTCTTTTTTCTTGGTTTTCTGGTGTACTACGCAAACGTCCCGCAGTAGATTTTGTTACAGGGTTTTCCCTTGAAACGTCAGGCGAAAATCTCAAATCAGTGTTTTGAAGTTTTTCTCTTGGTGTATTTCTGACGTTCATGACGAAATATTGCGTACGCTACAAAATTTTCCACACAAAAAAATTGTCTCCGTGTTTATTATTTTTTCGCTGTGTTATTATCGATCGGAGCCATAGATCTCTACCGGAATTACCAATTGATGGTAGAAACACTTCAATTTCAGGCAATTGACCTAGAAAAGAATTTCACGGCGGCATTTCAGGTCCCACCATCGCCACACGAAGAAGGACATCACGAAATTAGACTGTTTTTATAATGGAAAGCTCTTTATCTATCTACAAATATCTGTGATGTGTATGATGATCGGCGCCTCGTAACGAAGCGAAGTTAATGAATAAATAATGTAAATATGTAAATATGTAAATTTATTCTCACAGCAAGCGTACACGATGTGTGCCCTCTTACCGGGTTGTGTGTGTAGTTTGATCCCGCTAGTTTTTTGAAAATTGAAAAATGTGGCGTCTGGCGCGATCAAATTACAACCAAGGTTCGTTCACTCCATTTAGTCGTTTTGAAGTTTAAATGAACCCGTAAAGCGAGAAACATCTCAGAAAGTGAGCGTGCTTAAAAACACCGTTATGATGCTTCTTCACATTCTACATCATTGGCACGTTATCTAAGTTTTTCAATGTCAACACGATACACAGCACAATCAGTTTTGTGTAGTTCTTGTCAATCCCGAGTGATCTGTAAGTGTACAACAACAAACGCTGGTTCACTCGATTACGTGTTAGACAATGGAAGGGAACAGTAAGTATACGTACATTACTTGTTTTTTTCTATTGTGTACTCGTTTCACTCAAAAACAACTTCAGAACAAAATAATCATTCCGTTCAAGGCGATAGTTCATGAAATGAAACCAATTAACGCAGTTGTGACATGAAAATATACTTTACATGGTTAACCACATCATTAGCTGAAAAAACGTTCTCTAAGTAGAGTGAACCTTAAAGATTCACATAAATCAACACTTTCATCGAAATGAATTTTTAGTACTGTTACACGCAAAAAAAACCCGGTCCGGAGATTTCAACAGAGTAAGTAGGTGGGATGGCACCATGTGACCGTGAAAACAGTATTTGTTTTTGTTTCATTTATACACCTGTTGTAAAGTTATATGAAAACTTTATTTGGTCAATCATGGGTTTTGTTTGATAAGACTGTTATAGCGCAAATGGTCAGACTATAGTGTAGTGTATTGTGGTCTCTGATTAGCACAATCATGGCCCAACTAGGCGGTCTTTCGTCCTAACAAACAACAGTACTGAATTTAGTATATTTTATTATTTGTTTATGTTGAACAATTTAAAGTAACTGCAACCTTTATATATCGAATGTTTCCTCACTTCCATTTTCTCTTGTTTCACCGTGTTTTCAATTACTTTTGAGTTACACTTATTTTAGTATAGTTGTATTTTTTGTATGCCAAGTGTTTCAATTTTCAATAAATCGAAGCAACAAAGAATATTTTATATCCAAAAGAGCAACACCAACTATAGTGTAATCACGTTCGAAAGCTCCCACCGTGAAATTTTTAATTATAGGTCTTCTCTAGAAATGTTCCCTGCAGTTAAAATCAGTATAGTGTTTTTCAGCTGTTAACTTGTTGGTAGAAGCCTTGTGAAGACCATTTTTTCGAAACGTGAAATATTGAGGTTTTTG
The DNA here is from genome assembly GCA_964036275.1 of Litoditis marina. Classification (NCBI taxonomy): domain Eukaryota; kingdom Metazoa; phylum Nematoda; class Chromadorea; order Rhabditida; family Rhabditidae; genus Litoditis; species Litoditis marina. The sequence continues at coordinate 30,979,359 of OZ038433.1, forward strand.
AGGACTTTTGGCTAGCTATTCATATTTTTAAAACGTTGTTTATACTAGTCACCTCCAGATTCTTTCAACTGAGGATGTCTTCACCTTTGAAACTCTACCGAGCCAAGGCCTCTTTTTGTCCCGTGAAAATGAGAAACCTATTGGAGGGCGAGGATCATGTTCAGGCCAAGGTATTGGAGAATAATTTGACAAACTTTTCAACCAGGTATATAAATTGTACAATTAGAAGCGAATAGAATCTATGGACGAAAAAAAGAGATTTACTGAAATTACATCACCAATTGAAAAATGTAAAAGTTGTTGAAAAATGTATAAGTGTTGGTTTGCCCAGGAAATCGCATGCCTGAAACGCAGTACAAAAACCGAATACATTATATTGTGAATCACATATTGAAAAAGTTCATATATCAATTTCAGAAAGAAATCTGTGCGATTCTGGAAAATGAGCCTATTTTCGCTCGTAAGTTTGACCGCCTCTCCATGGCTGACGCTAGAGAACTGAACCACAAACGATGGGAACGGCTGGTGGAGCTGGAGATGATCATTGATGTAAGTAATTGGCCTGTTCTTGTGAATATATATGAAATATATAAAGTTCTAGCGTGAAAGCGTAAATTAGTAAAAAGACTCCGGATCAATCTACTTGTAACTTTATATAAATCAGAACCGTTTTTTTCTTAAATATAGCTGGAGAAGAACTGGTGTAAATCCGTAGCTTGTTCTAAATATCTTCAAGTTAACAAAGATGTAATAAAAAAACTGTTTAGTATAACCGAGAAGTTGGTTGGCCCATGTTTTATTCCACATATAACTGTATAACGCAGAATACATATCAAAATCTGAATTTTCTAATGAACTTTTAATTCTTTCTGAAATGAGTCGTTTGCAACATTTTCACTTGAATGAATTCTCTGTTTTTAGCCCCAAGAAGATTACGATCGGTTCAAAGCCCTCAATGAAGTGATGGAAACCTACGACCAAGGACTGTCAGCTAGAATGGCATTGCACACTAATGTAAGTTTGTAAGATATAGACGTATTCATCTCTACTGAGACTGCTACAAAACGATTACAAAAATATACGTGCATTTGAATGACGTATCGAAAAGGTTAACAATGTTGGCACATAATTCTGATTCCCCATCACAAAGACTGCTCCAAATATTAGTTAAAAAGATATCATTGGAGAAACCAGATATTTGTCTCAGTAGGATTGGTGTCGACCATGAGACTTTGTTGTTTTGTGTTGATTAATCACTTGTTGTGTTTTCTCAATTGTGCTTCCGTTATAGGTGTTCGGTTCGGCCATAATGTCAATGGGTACGGAAAGACATCAGGAAATTCTAGAGAAAACCCATAATAATCAGGTCCGTTCGACTTTTCTGAGAAGTTTTCCTGGCTTTTCCGACCGAAACGTTTTCAGCTCTTTTTTTTCAGAAACAGCTTTACGTCAGCTTTTCCTCAGCTCAAAGGTGAATATACATTTACAACTGATGTTCTGGTAGTGCAAGATGTAGATTTCAGCTTCCCTATGTAAATTATTAAAGTTCAATGAAATGCGGATGTTCCGTTCAGATAGTCGGATGTTTCTGTTTGACTGAACTGAGCCACGGTTCGAATACGCAAGAAGTTCAAACAGTGGTTACATTCGACGGCGGGGAGTTTGTGTTCAATTGCCCTCATGAAGGAGCCATCAAAGTTTGGGCAGGAAATCTCGGTCAGTTTTTTTTTATTTTCCGTATTGTTAGAAGTAACATGGAATTTGTTGTGTAAATTTAAAAAACCTACGAGCTAATGTGTGAGAGTTGTTGTGCACTAAATTTTCACAATTTAAATCATCACACAATGTCAGCTCTAACGATCGACAGAACTGTCTCGTAGTATAATCCGTCATATTCAGGGGTTGAGATTATCGAAAAACGTAGTTGTTATAATTTCTTTTTGATAATTATGTTCTAGCCAATTCTGCCACACACGCCGTTGTTTTCGCTCAACTCCACGTGGCCGGCAAAAATCACGGTCTTCACGCGTTTGTCATTCAAATTCGGTATGTTTCAATACTCGCTTTAGAGAGCGACTCTCATTCGGAAATTCACCTTCAGTTAAACAAAATTCTAAAGTACCGTTCTAGATATCATGCCAATGTCACCGAATTATCACATCGACGGCTGTTTTTGCGTTATTTGTATCCAATTTTTTAGACACTCCGTTAAATTATTATATGGTACAATAGGTATTTCTCTAATGTGAAGAATTCTTTTGTTGTGTTTTCAGTGATCTAGTGACTTTCAACACTCTACCCGGGATTACGATTGGAGATATGGGCGAGAAGCCGGGTGCCTGGAACGGGGTGGAGAACGGGTGGATGGAGTTCAAGGTATAGTTTTCATCGAGGAGAAGACGACACCCTACTGTGTACCCAAACTTCTGCTGTGCATGAAGTCATTTTTTTATTCATTTGAAGTCATATAGTCAAGTCAGTGTTCGCTTCTTATGCGAGGTCGATGATGAACTTTTTCAAGAGAGAATAGGTTTTCGGAAGCATTTATGTGCGTTTTGATTACATTCAAAAAAGTTTAGCTGTTGAGAACCACAGCTCACTGATACGCGGTCAAATGGCACTTGCAATGTGGAAAACTGTCATATCGAGGTGAAAACTTGATATACGTGAAGTCTATGCCGTTCGTTCAGAATCATCGCGCGCCCTTGTGGACGTTGCTGAACAAGGGTTGCGACGTGACGCAGGACGGAAAATACGTGAGCTCGTACAAGTCAACCAGCGAACGTCAATCAGTTAGTCTGGGAGCACTTTCGATTGGAAGGTAGGCCTCGGACATACTTCATTCAGCTGATCGAAAACATGAGAGGAACTCAGTAAAACAGGGTGTACACGCATCTGCGTATCCTTGATCTCTATACTTTCTCCTCAGCTGGTTATTGCGATCTATGGGACTGACACTCTAAATCTTTCACTGTTTCGATATCCTGTTCCAGTTTCTCAGCTTACCCTTCCATACTTCCAATGTTTCCCATTCTTAATTCTCTATCTATCTGCCTATTGTACCATCCCTATAGGTAAGGATAGTCCTAGGAAAGAGACAAGGGTCCTGAATCTCTGAGGGGCGTAAAAATAGGACGGACCACTTTTTAGGACGTAAAGTCCACTTTTTGGGGCGAAAGTCCACTTTTCGTTACGGATTACGTAATATCAGGGCAAAAGACGTATTTGTAGGGCGAAGGTCGTATTTTTAGGACGGAAAGACCACTTTTGAAAAAATTACCTGGAATTACCAAAAATTTCAAAATTTATGGATTTGGCTGAAACTGAGGACTTATGGGGTATCGATCATTGCGATCTCGAATATGGATGTTGAAATTAATTTCACGCACACGACACGACAAATATATCAACATTGGAAATTGGGAATAAAAATTTGGGAACAGGGGTAGTTGATGACGCTTATTTCGAATATGAACATGATGTTAAAGGTCGTGGGGGGCTAAAGTATCATGGTGACCAAAACAAGTATTTTCGAACCAAACTTTCGGGAATGGGGTAATCAATCATGGGGATTACGAATATCGGTACGGGGTTAAAGGTGGTGGGGGGCTAAATTATAAATCTTTCAAATTCATTTGTATTGGGTCAAACTTGCAGAGAAGGGGTAATTGACAATAGGGATCTCGAATATCGACATGACGTTAAAGGTGACCGAAACCGATTTTTTTTCTGAAATTCAAGTTTTCACTGCTTTTGAGTACGCGACAATGCACACTGGTAAATCTTCTGGGCAGTCAGGGCCTCGCGTTGGTGGTTGCCGGGCACCGGCGCGCCAACGCTACTGCGCTGCGCAGTTTTTTTTTTGAAAGAGAAGAAGACGAAGAAAGGGAAGAAGCAGTGTAAACTTGAATTTCAGAAAAAAAATCGGTTTCGGTCACCTTCAACGTCATGTCGATATTCGAGATCCGTATCGTCAACTATCCCTTCTCTGCAAGCTTGACCCAATACAAACGAATTTGAAAGATTTATACTTTAGCCCCCCACCACCTTTAACCCCGTACCGATATTCGTAATCCCCATGATTGATTACCCCATTCCCGAAAGTTTGGTTCGAAAATACTTGTTTTGGTCACCATGATACTTTAGCCCCCCACGACCTTTAACATCATGTTCATATTCGAAATAAGCGTCATCAACTACCCCTGTTCCCAAATTTTCATTCCCAATTTCCAATGTTGATATATTTGTCGTGTCGTGTGCGTGAAATTAATTTCAACATCCATATTCGAGATCGCAATGATCGATACCCCATAAGTCCTCAGTTTCAGCCAAATCCATAAATTTTGAAATTTTTGGTAATTCCGGGTAATTTTTTCAAAAGTGGTCTTTCCGTCCTAAAAATACGACCTTCGCCCTACAAATACGTCTTTTGCCCTGAAATTACGTAATCCGTAACGAAAAGTGGACTTTCGCCCCAAAAAGTGGACTTTACGTCCTAAAAAGCGGGCCGTCCTATTTTTACGCCCCTCAGAGATCCAGGCCCAAGGGAGCATTAAAACGGTACATTGGGGTATTGAGATTTTGAAGTGAGACATTGGAACAATAGGTCATTGGACTGGGACATTTAGATAAACGCTATATGTATCGCGCAAACATTCAATATTCTTTCTAGAATTGGAATAGTTGGGAAGGGAGTTCTCGCCTGCGGACTTGCCTCCACCATAGCCATACGATACAGTGCCACCCGCAGACAGTTTGGACCGGCCAAAGGAGGTTCACATTTTTATCTTCTCAACCCCATACCTCCGTACATACGTCTTTGTATTATGATTATGTACAAGATAATCCACAAGTTTAAGTATCACAGTACGTGAATAGATGTTGTGCGTTTGAAACAAAAAAGGCTGAAAGAAAACCAGTAAAATCGCAAACATTTTGTAGTTTGGTCTTCATACAGAGCTAAAACTTCGCATGGAGACACTGCAGGTTCGAAAACTCTTTGTCACAAGACATTGTTCTCACATACTTTTTGAGTTAGAACAAGCTTAACCAACTTACAACTAGGTTCTGGGGAAAAAACTGTATGTGTTCCAGAAGAGATTCCTGTGCTCGACTACCCGCTTCAACAACATCGTATTTTTCCTTTTCTGGCGACGGCAATCGTGACCAGAGTGTTCCACAAGAGGTAGATCTTAAATTGAGAATTGTCAAGGAGTTTTCTCATGATTCACGAGGAAATAGTATAAAATGTTTACAATTGCAGGATAAGTTTATTCTCGAAGGATAATCGTGGGAAAATGAAAAAATGAAACTCATAACAACAACACAGTGTATATTTGTGGTTTTTCCGTGTTTGAGGAAACTCATTTATTGTTTTGAGTTACTTTTTGAAATCTTATAGTAGTTCAAAGTTTGAACGAAAATGAACGCTGGAACCAAATTGTGAAGAATCTAGTGAATAGTTGTGTAGCTTTGCTTTATTCAGGTTCATGGAGTACTTCACGGAGTACATGATCAGAATGATGGGAGGAGAGAAGTCGGAAGAACTGGTACGTATCGCAAAATTGTAATTGACAGTCTGGTCACGTGCATAGGCACGTAACACGTGACTATCACATTACAACCAAGAAACGGGTAGGAATAGCGTGCCGAACCTCTTCCAATTTTTTATAAATCTGTCATTCAGACAATCATGGTTTCAGAAAGCATCTGTATTGAACTCAGTAAAAGGGCAATAATAATAATAATAATAACAATAATAATAATAATAATAATAATAATAATAATAATAATAATAATAATAATAATAATAATAATAATAATAATAATAATAATAATAATAATAATAATAATAATAATAATAATAATAATAATAATAATAATAATAATTCAAGAAGACAAAACACATACAGAAGAAGGAAGGCAGGTTAAGAGCTTTCAACTTTGAGAACAAAAACTGTTGTAGGCTGAGTTCTCAAAGGAGGTTCATGCTCTATCATCCGCCGCGAAGCCAGTTTCCACCTGGGCGGGAGTGGAAGCTCTAGCAGAGGCGAGAAGAGCTTGTGGAGGTCATGGGTCAGTTCATACATGTGTAGTTTGCAGGTTATATCTTTGATCTTCTCAATCAATACCATACCTTCGATATTCGTTAAAAATTCATCTCACAGTTCACCTCCAGCGTTAGGGTGGTTCTAAGAACTGCGTGAAAGTAGGGGAAATTACTAACGGAAAATATATTAATGTAATCATTGTATTCGAGCTCAACATAAAAAACAGCAACTCACTTATTGAACTGTATCTTTGCTGATATTTCGGTTGTGAATTTGTTTACAGATTCAGGTGAAATTAATACTCAGTTGTGATTGTCCTATGTTTACAGATATCTGCACAGTTCGCGATTGAACGAGCTCCGCGACAGTTTCGACCCCTCACAGACGTTTGAGGGCGAAAACAACATTCTACTGCAGCAAACTAGCAACATTCTGATGGCTAAGGTGAGAAAACATGGTAAAAAAAGTTTGACATTGAAATTGGAAAAATTATTTAATGTTACCTTTAAAAAATTTCATCAACCCGTGAATATCGCGTGTGTAATACAAGTGACGTTTTCTTGTTCATGTAGGTATGATTCGCAGTAAATCACGCAGTTGTCTCATACATTTGCATTTACTTCGATCCTTTACCGTTTTATGAATTAATTCACAACTCAATGTAATGTTACGAATCAAACAACGGATGTTACAGTTTCTAACAAATATTATAATAACTACTATTGTAAAGTCCGTAATAACTTTCATGGCTACTCTAGGCCAAGTCGGGTAATCTGACGACTCCGATGCACACATTCAGCTTCATTCGAGATCATCAGAAGTCTTTTTCTGCTTTCACAAACTCGCCAATCGACGGTCAGTTTACTAGTTGTTAGTAAAACTACTCTGTTCACCAGTAGTAAGATGGTTGGTTTACTAGTAGTGAGAACTCCAAACTGTGCATTCTAGAAACAATGAAAAACTGGTATCTTTCTGTGAACTCCATAAATAATATCCAGCCTTGACATATAACTTGAAGTTGATCATCTTCGTAATACTGCCAAACATCAGATGAAAATATCGTACTCCTATCCTATCATATTCTCCAACTTTTCAATTTCAGACATTCTATCGGCCTACAAATGGCTAATCAACCATTTGATCGCGGAAACGACGAAAAACTATCAAAAACTATCTGGCAATGGGGCTTTCGACGCCCGCAACAAAACACAGGTTTCCACGAAATTTCAATTTTTTTCTCAACTTATCGATTACTGTTTGATGATTTTACTTGATTACAATTGTGGTAAAAACACTCCCTAAGTTTGTCATTTGTTTTCACCCACGACCTTCCAATATTTTACTGTTCGTCAATTTCGTAAATTCGGCACAGGAACGAGGAACTTTTTCGGAAAGCTTTCAGATCTATTTTGTTATCCGCCCGCAGTACTGGAAGAATTCCAGATACTTTCACAACGAAACAGTCATTTGCATATTGTAGAGTGAAATGGAACAAAGTTTACGAGCAATGTGTTCTCACAACAACCATTCTGGACTCACTATGAACTATGCAACTATGCTATCAATTTAATTAGGTAACCTCTTCTTGATACATATATAAATAAAAGCTGGACATGTGAAGATTAAACTACAGGAATAGGTGAATAAGCTCGACATACAAAGATGAAACTAAATGAATAGGGCTATTAAAGAAAGAAACAAGAAAAAAACCTGCGTATTTTAGGTGTATCGTGCCCATCCGCTAACCATTGCCTACGGTGAGCATACCATCATCAGTTGGTTCAATGAGTTCACGAAGGACGTCGAGGACATGAGTCTGAAAAAGGTGATTGGTTCATATATTCATTTCATTTAGTGACGAGGTCGTTGAGTTGAGCATACACTATGAGTCGCCGTAAACATGGAAAAGTCCACACATAAATAACAGACTCACAAAAGTTTCTCTTGACAATCCATCCGTCCAACGACATCTATATTATAATGTTAAAGAATCCGTCCCGCTTTAATTTTGACCTTTGAGTTAATAATCTGACCCTATGGCAAATTAAAAACCATTATCAAAAATATATACTTTTATATCCCTATCTTGCTTCGTTTTCTCAGAAAGCCGGTTTACGTAATGACACCGATAGGGAAGTTGCGTACGAGGTATGCTCAAAACAGCCTATAGAAGTGCAAAAATGATTTTAAAACAATCTATCTCATGCGACTACACAATTGGAGACTAAAAAATCAAAATAAATCTGGATGAAAATGAACCAAGTCAAATTGCGTCACAGTGAAAATCTTCATGCCCATTCTTTATTGCTTGACGTTATGCAAATTTTACAAATTTTCAATCAGAAAATTTTTTCATGGTCAATGGGAAGACATTAAGAAACTTTTTGAGCTTTTTAAATTTTTCGTGAAACTCAAATTAGAGAGGAACGGTTTCTTTAAAATGACAATCGAGAGCAGATAAAACAAATTAACAAAAAACGTTTGCAGGTCCTCGACAACGTTGGAGTGCTTTACGCCTCCTTTGTATTGGAGAAACATCTGGCCACGCTTTATATAGGTGAGCAAACTCGTGGATTTTTCTTATTGCCCTTCTTCACAGTGTAGATCAACTGTGAAACTCATTGGATTACTTCATCAACTGTTGTAATTGTTCATCTTCTAATGAGACTCTATTTCGTACTGAGGTGCAGCATCAACATCAGATAACTTTGAATTTGTACAGATTGCTCTGGAGCCAAGTTGAAAAGTTTTCCCGGTATGATATTTGTCGTTGTTAGGTGGATACTGTAGTGGACCAAAATTTGGTGAGGGTATCCGCCACCTGCGCCAAACCGCCGAGGCGTCTTTGGCCGTCGACGCAGTGGCGCTGGTGGACGCCATCGCTCCTGACGACTTCTTGCTTCACTCGACCCTCGGAATGAGCGACGGAAAGTGGGTCTTACTGGCAAAAGGCTAGCATCGCCGTAGTGTAACAACTACTGTCCATTCCCTATCTGCCGGAGTAAAAACATTGTACAGTGTCTACGCCGTACAATATCGCCCTTTTATTTTGAAAATACAAATGATTATCACATCAGATGACTACATGTTTCTTGTAGTTTGGTCTAGAACGACGCACTATTTCTAGTCGTTACCCTGATACGCATTGAAATCGAAGTAGAAACAGTGACCCTTCATAGTCGACAAACAATTGTTCAACTCTTCGTTCCAGGGCTTACGATCACCTGATGAGCGAGTTCCGTTCCATGGAGTGGGAGAAAGGCAGACCAACTTGGTGGAAGGATCTCGCACTATTCCTCGAGTCGAAAACACCTAAGTCTAATTTGTAGACTTTGTTGATGATTTTTGGAATAACATTCAATAACCGAAAGTTTCTAGTCCGGGGGGGGGGACTGTTTATGCAATAGCAGTGCATATTTGTACATGTAATATATAATTAACCACCCACGATTGTCCCTCATATGTAGTAGTTTATTGATGCTCTGTATAAATTGTACAGAACCGGTTAGTTTTTGAGTACATAAAGTTCGTCTCGGTTGTTATTTCAACAAAATTTGCTTCAAATGTTACGTGGAAAAGGAAATTGATACTGTTATTCGGTATGAGTCAAGTAATTGATACTGTTATTCGGTATGAGTCATCGTTGGAGAGCAGCAATAAACTGCACTTTTAGCACTACTGCGCAAATGTAACTCTATACTAACAGAGCATCACAATTATTATATTAGCTCTTTTTTTTTCAAATGGGAGAGATTGAAAGATGAATTGAGTGTAAACAGACTTCACCGATTCATTATACTTTATTACTTTCACATATTTACGAATTGTATTGATAATGTAATTTAAAAATAGCAAGCCTGTACTTCTGTAAGAGATTGTTACGAATTGACAGTTGGGTACACACTTATCGCAGACTGGTTTGGGGTCAAACTTAAAACCCCAGAAAATAGTTCTTTGAAATCTGTAGTTTGGCCCATGCTTCCATCGCCAGTCTGCTGTAACAGATGTGTAAATCGACACAAAAGATTTGCTGCGATAGATACGGATACGAATATAGTTACGAATACATTATGTAAACTGCTCGATAACTATCAAGATGCTTTGTTTGTTGAAAAGAAGCTTTGTCCACACGGAACAAAGCATCTTGAAGTATCTCACAGTTTACATAAGAAATATCATAAAACAATGAATTTTACCTAATATTATATTATTTGCACTTACGGTTAGCATGTTCGTTATAACTGACGGGTTCACAGGAAAGTTCTGCACGCGAAAAGCCTTTGCTTTCTATTTTGTCTTCGGTGGGTAGCAAAGTTGATAGTTTTTTTTTGGACAAATATTCATTTAATTTTTTTTTAAAGTTGCATACATACACAAGTTCACCAACTTGTTTTAAAGCGGTTGAAACAGATTCCAAAGTGGGTGCTTGAAAAATGCTTCACTGGTGAATCGCCACTAGGTAACTTGGTTGGGATTTCTGCAAAACTCGTTTTCCCATAAAAACTATTCTGAAAGGTTGGAACCGTTCAGAAATACTACGGTTCCTAATCATTCTAGTTGAAACGCTAGACAACTAGACATACAGTGCTTGGTGTACTTACAAACGCTACAAAAATAAATTCACTGTGACTCTACGGTGTGCTTATAGTTATGTACTGTTATGCCACAATGTGCTGTTCTGAGCTAAGTTATTACACTTCTTTTCGAACCGACTATTTTTGAACCAAACTCTCAAAGAGCCAATTGAATAAATTCACCGCCAACTGATGCATTGGCTTTCGATTAGAGAAAAATCATCCTTGTTCGGGGTAGTCTGACGGGTGGTGGTTCGGTTTTCAATGAGAGCGCGCGAGTGTTCGATGCGCCGATTCTCATGCGATAAGAAGTGTCGCGAGGGCGGTGGGCTGATAAAAAGACTTTGTCGACCAGAAACAGTCTCGTCTTTGAATTATTACCATGCTATGCATGTTTCTGAAGATTCTAGAACCTCTTGTTCCGTATACTCTAGTTCATACGCACTGTGTATAGTTACAGTATGAAGTTGGACGCTCCAGTATATTATTATCGGTCAACTTTGATTATCTATATAGTTTATGGAGTCCTATCCATAAATGCAGATCAAATCGATACACTTTTAAAACGCCTACGAGAGTGAAATATGTAGTGCAGGGACAGTAGAGATGTATAGAGATGTAGTTACGCGACCCAAATTAATGCATCTGTGAGATTCAGGGTACTTAAATGCCAACAAATAAATGTTTTACTCTTCCTCCTAGCAAGGGTCAAACAAGTCTGTAATTCCGCCAAATTGTGCAACCATGCCGAAAATTAGGGAGTGCCAAGGAGGTTAAAGTTTGCTCAGAATGCGGTTTGTCTTGCCATAAACAGATTGGGCAGAGGCTGAGTTAGCTCAATATTCATGTTTCCTACCTCTTTTTATTTTTTTCAAATGTATGGTTTTAGTCATAGGAGGTAAAGATGCAATAAATACCGTAAGCCATAGTCAGTCAATTACCAGCCGGGACGCTTGGTTGCAGTGTTGTACGCAATGCGTCCTACATTTTTCTCTACAGCATCTCAGAATTTCAAACCCATCATAAAACTTTTAGAAATTTACTACTTTTAAGTTTAATGTCTTCGTTCTGTTCAGCTGATGTTTTAATGACGTATTTTCTGTGTTTTACCGGTTTGTCGGGTACACCACCCTGGATAACTCTTCAAAATCTCTCAAATTCAGTTATCCGCTCTTCTTGGTTATCCTTGGTTAGCCTACCAAATCCGGTCACTTTTCTACTGAGATGGCTCCCATGGGTTCGAATTTCAGTTCCCCAAGTTGAGTCTCTCTATTATTAGTCTCCATACACCAGTAACCTCGGACGATTTTTCAGAAATGAACCCATTTTTTGACCCGAGTTCGCGAAAGTTTTGCATCAGAGAAAGCCACTTTTCTCGGTTTTGTCCAAAAAAAGTCCCTTTTCTGAAATTTCGTCGCCATTTAGCCAAGGTTATTGGAGCATTTCATTCTGTTGACTGCTCTGAAATGGTAACGCCAGTTAGCAAACTTTGGCAACAAACGAGAGACGTGCAAGATACTGTTTGGTTGCATGAGACGCAGACTGTTTGTGTTTCTCATTTATGTTCTCTCTCTAACACTTGCTGATTGACGGTATCTTTTCTGGGTGATTCTTCTTCTTTGCTGTCACTCCTTTTTCATAGTTCATAACTTCGTTTCAACTCTTTAACTATCGAAATTCGAAATTTTTTTGCTATCTTTATTTTTATTCTTTTGAACTCCTGATAGTTTTGCGCACTACACAGTTGTTGTTGATTAGTTGTTTTAATGAATAATATTTGTAAATTAATATTTCAAATAGGTTTATTTTAGACAAGAAATGGCAGAGGCAGATATTGCGGTAATCGGACTGGCTGTCATGGGACAGAATTTGATTCTGAACATGAATGATCACGGATATACGGTAAGCGACGTGTTGACATTCTCATTCTCGACATTACATTTTCATTCATTGTTGATATGTTTTTCTATTCAACCGTGGCTTTGACGTTTAATTGGATACATACACAATACACATAAAACATACTTGAACATCTCGCTAAAATACTCCTGAAAATAAATGAAAAAGGAAAATTATTGACATTTTACTAAGGTGCATTTTTGTCCACAACCACATTTTGCTAGTTACACATTGTTTTCAGGTTTGCGCTTTCAATCGTACTGTTTCGAAAGTAGACGATTTCCTCGCCAACGAAGCTAAAGGAACGAAAATCATCGGAGCTCATTCAGTGGAGGAGATGTGCAGGTATTGTTTCTTCATGTGCATGTCCTTTGTCCTTAAATTCTGTTGTTTCGCTTGAACTTCATACTTTAGTTCTTTAGTTCAGAAACGTGCCATATCTTCAATGTAGATGGTTTTAAATTTCAAACAAAGCTCCATACTCTGTTTTCACTGAGAAAATATAACTATTGTCTGAATTGAAGATATGACTGATGACTCTGAACTGAATTTCAAGATTTGTCGTTTTCAACAATACCGTCATTTCACAATAACATTCCAACCGCTAATTAAGCTCTTGTATGTATTTAAAGTAAAATGAATAAATACTTCGTAAATAAGAAGGCCATTCCCTGTTCAAATCGTACATGTAGCGGGAAGTTGAGAGAACGCTATGTGTTACATGAAGACGAATGCGTTGAATAAATATTCTAAGCCAACAAGTAATAATAATAATATAATAAGTAAACATGATATATTCTTCGCAGTAAGCTGAAGTCGCCCCGCCGCATCATGATGTTGGTGAAGGCGGGTTCTGCCGTGGACGCCATGATGGACTCGATTATTCCCCATCTCTCGGCCGGTGACATCATCATCGATGGCGGAAACTCGGAATACACCGACTCAAACGTGGGTTTACGGAATCATACTCGTAGTGAAGCTGCAGGGAGTAAATTTACACCTGTAAGGTACGACTACTAGAGAAGAAGGTCTCCGTTTTTAGTTTCAAACACGCGAAAGTTAATGATGTTGTCTCGAAAATAGACAAATCGTTTTTGGCAGAAAAAGTAGTTCGTTTTTCGATCTATCGGTTGGTGTTGGTGACATCATTATTGGTGGAACTAGGAATACATCGACTTAAACGTAGGTTTATGGAATACGTACAAAACACACATCGAATACGTATTCAGCAATATTTTGTTGCTCCCCCGGGAGAGGTCTTAAAACGCTTCAGTGCTTGGGACATGAGGGAGCGGAAAACGGCCCCCGGGAGAGGTGAAATTGGTGGTGGATACCAAATTTGTGGGGAGTCTTCTCATGGCAGCTGAAAAATTGACCAAACAAAATATTGGTGCATTGATCCATTGATTATTACGGTCACTGGCGGGACTATTCTCAACACAGGAAACGCATGTGATTGGAGTATTAATATGGATATTTTTATTTCAGCGTAGAGCCAAGAAGCTGGCCGAAAAAGGTCTTTTGTTCGTCGGATGTGGAGTCTCTGGTGGAGAAGAAGGTTAGTACTTAAACTCATACTCATTACATTACTCATTTTATTTGGTTTGCTGATGACGGAATGTTCAAGTCATCAACATCATCATACCCCATAAGGCCCCATAAGGTCTAGAAGTCAGTTTATAGATATGAACACGTGAGAATCAATGATTTTGCTTAAAACAGACTAAATATCTGCTTTTCGAAAAACAGTAGCCCGTTTTCTGATTCTTTTCGGACAACTTTACTGGAGTATGGTCATAACGTCGAACGTCGTTGATATAACTATACGATGACTCGTGGTAAAGGAACGCAAAGTTGATGACAGGGTTTATGACCAACACACGTGTACTCGTGTTGCTAATAAAGGGGTGAACCCAGTGAACAAACACTTGAAAGTTGAAAGTTACTATCTTAATTTTGACCTCAGAGCTCCAGTGATATTGTGTTGAACAAAAGAAAAGGCGTACCGCAGAATTAGCAAAGTATGTTGACCAGACCCTCAAATTCAAATACAAACTTGAAATTAACGGTTGTCTGATTTGGTCAGTAATTAAGTAATGATCGTTCTGGTTTCTGATAAGAATAACTTATTATGTTTGTGGCTCATGTTTTGTGTGCTAAATAGGGTTGTTAAAGTCGAACTCGAAACTCGACTCGACTCGAAAAAACTCGGAAATTTTCGAGTCGAACTCGAAACTCGAAAACTCGAAATTTATCAAAACTCGAAAACTCGAAATTTTCCAAAACACGAAAACTCGATAACTCGAAATTTTCCAAAACTCGCAAACTCGATAACTCGAAAACTCGATTTTTCGCCAAACTCGAAAATTCGAAATTTCGGACTCGAAAATTGGACTTTTTGAATCCAAAAACACTCAAAACTCGACTCGACTCGAAAAAACTCGAAAATTTCCGAGTTGAGTCGAACTCGAAACTCGAAAACTCGAAATTTCCCAAAACTTGAAAACTCGAAATTTTCCAAAACTCGGGTACTCGAAAACTCGAAGTTTCGAACTCGATTAACAACCCTAGTGCTAAATGATGGACTGGGGCGTCTGATAGGCACTGGAAACAGTTCATGGTGAATCATTTATTATTTACTAATTTGGCCCGGTCGATGTATTTGGTATTTCTTTCGATGCTCCTCTTCAATTATTCGCTACCGTGACGTTGAAGATGGTACTGAAATGACGTTACAAGTTGAATTTTAATGATTTGTTTACTGAGTCACTCTCTCTTCTCTGTACAGGTAACATGGTGCGCATGTATAACCAGTGAGCTAACTGTTATTGCAAAGAACCCTTTTTCGATTAAAATATGACAAATTCAATGATTTGGTTTTTTTCATAGAATAAAAACCAAATTTCTCCATTCTCCAAGTCCAAGTTAAGTCCTTTTCAACCCTTTTTCTTAGAGACTTATTCCAAGAACTGAGTTTCATCTCTCGAATGCGCTCGATATCTAGTGAGTTTTGTATAGCAACTAAATAAACATTATACTACATCATACCGTTGTTCATATTCGTGTTACTCACATGAACGATTGTCACCTTTCGAAGAGGAACCTGTTTCGCATTCACAGTCGGCACTGTAGTATCTCTGTGGGATTGGCTTGTTGATTACATTTAGTCTGAAAGCTCTGGATTATACCGGTAAAGGGTTCAAGAACCTTTCGAAAAAATCACATGCTATGCTGAAATGTCTCAATTCGCGTAAACGTGAAACTGGTTGTAATTATACCAACTTTGCGAGTGGGAAAAACTCAATTTCAATGTTTAAATCACCTGATATTGGAATAGACTGGTCTATGGTCGGATTGCGTGGGACCTTCGATGGAATTGTAGTCGAGTACCTTTATCCACTTAGGATCACGAATGTAGTAGAGAATACGATCCTATGATGATTACTGGTTAGAGGAAAGAGGGAGTTGTGGAGAGAAGAGGAAGTAGCCCACGACTTTTTCATGCAAACTTTTGGCATTGTGGTTTTTTTTGTAATGTGCCCACGAACTACTCTTCAAGTGTCATTTTCGCAAAATGATATCGAAAATGGCCAGTTTTTCCTAGAGCAGGCGCTTTTTTCCCGCGCGGTTACGAATAGGAAGGCAATGTTTCATATTCGTACGTCGTACCGTGTATGAAGGTATCCTCTTCTCAACGTAATCCTCTCTATCGAGTTGGAATTTGTGCGTCGGCCGAAATCGTATATCTGCTTCTTCAAATTCCATAAATGCTATAGCTGAAATCAACGCCTGTTATTTAAACGATTATTTGTCCGCGTGGTTAGTTGAATATACCCAAATAGGCTCTTATCAAGTATTGATTGGTTGAACCTGCATTACAAATAATTGTCGAAACTCACCTTCGGTACGAACATTGCTGAGTTCATCGTAGGCTAGGCTTTTTTGGATGCACTCTTGCTGTGTACCTATATCAGCCGTCCAATCGATGCATAGATCTTTCCCTATCCGAAAATTGAGATCCCCACACCACAAAACCACCTAAATTCACCAACAGATCACTTCCGGAGGATGATTTTTGTAGTTTGGTGTACTCACTCTCTTCACAGCATGCCACAGCAGTAGTGATATAATCAGCGTAATGGTCTCGAATTTGGTGAGTTCCATTGGAAAGAATATAGACATTCACATCATTTGTTTGTTCCAACTCACGTCTGCAGCAAACATGTGTGTCATGCCAGTGAAATCCTTCAGTGCCGTGTAAGTGAGAGTGCGCACCAACTTGTGATAGTCCTGTATTCTATTCTGAGAACTTCCATCTGAATGACAGTTGAGTATTTCTTGACTGGATTGTTTGCGGCTAGGATCGTGTTGTGGATTTTGGTTAATGGAACTCGCTGCATGCGGTCAACACAGTGAAATTTTGTAGAGGCTGTTAATAGAGTTCAAAATTTCAACATTTGGAAAACTTCGAGTTTACCTCGACTCGAAAATTTCCGAGTTTTTCGAATCGTGTTTCTTGAATAACCCTAGAAGAGAATATCAACAAGTTTAGAACTCACGAGATAAATGACAGCCCACAATGATAATCCATCTTTGATACATTCGGAAACAAATTCCAATTCCGCCTTTCGTTCGCATCGGCTTCGGAATAGTGGCCGAGGGGACGAATTTCGCGATCGGCACTAAATGAGAATTTTGATCCGTTTGCATACACTTCGGGCAAATCATACCTCTTTCTTCGAAATGAAACGTTAAGGTTGTCATTGAATAGGCGTAATTTGTTCTGCGTAGCCGGGACTAGTAACAATTTGCTGAGTGTACGATTGGTTAGTATGATACTTGTCTTGCGAGTAACCGCTGCGAATGATCATATTTGCTGTGCTCAATTGTGAATTTTCAAGCCCAAAGTTCTTACCGGTTGAATATCGCAAGTGCTCGCGTTTAAGAAATACAACCATCATCTGGCTCCAAGATCTATGAGATACATAGACCTCATGGCTGTCTGATATGGGTTCAGTCAAAATGGCTAGGGCTTCTTCGTGGAAGTTTCTGGAAAATATGTCTGTTAAAAAACAAACACCCATATACCGTTCAGGTTTGACATATAATCCTAACGTTGACCCAGTCCTTTTTTTTATAAAATCGGAATCAAATCACCAACATGTGGATTGAAATATTCAACTCATATGAAATGTGCAACTCACTTTGACGATGGGGGCAGTTCTTGAAGAGCGATGCATATTACATCTTCTTTTTCGGGAAGACTTTCCAAGTGCTCCACGATTTTGGCGAGTATTTTCACTGACTGAAGCTTTATAGATTATAGAAAGGCTCTTATTGTATATTTAATCAACTCATGAGTGTTGTTCATCAGTAGTTTCCGCTTGCTCGAATCTGGTTGAACTTCAAAAAGTAATTGAAAGCACTAGTCTCTCTCTCTCTCTCTCTCTCTCTCTCTCTCTCTCTCTCTCTTTCTCCATTAAGGATGGACTTCAATAGGGTTGGACCGTACCTTGTCGTTGATATTCCACGTGATGCATCGAATATGAATAGTTCGATCCGGTCCCATCAGAGCAATATTATTATAGGAGGGAATAGGCACGCTACCGTATCCCACGATTGGAGTACTGAAATGAGCATATGTTTTCCGAAATTTCGCAGGCTCCGATATATACCTAGTCAATGATTGCCGAGAATAAGTAAATGCGTAGCGTCCAATCTTTGGATGGTTCAGAACTTACTTTTTGTGCCTGCCACGTGTACTTCTTTTCTTTGCATACCAGTTCTTCATGAGTTGTTTGCGTTCCAATAAACAGGGCTCAAATGCAAATCAAACAAAGCGATGCTCTATAGTCTCGTTTAGACTTGCCCTTTCTATTTATATGTGTCATGATTTGTATTGCCACATTATGAGGTGGTGTGAAAACATTTGCGCATGCTCACCTGGTGTTGGTTATCGTCGGTGGTATGAAGCTCCATGTATGATCGGCAATTTCGGTGTCTGAAAATTGTGAATAAGTATAGTTGGATAGTTGCGAAGTTCTAACAAAAACTAGTTGTGCGTCTGCAATATGGTCAAATCTAACGTGTAATTCTGTCACTAATTATAATATATTTGAAAAACAAGTAACGGAGTAGACTGGACAGAAAAAGATAATTGGATGAAGCTCACATCGTCTTCCTTCTCGACCATACGCCCATTTATGTGTCTTGGGCTGCGCCTGAAGAATAACTTCATTTCAACTATTTCAATCTTTTACGCTTTTCCAAAAACAAGTACACTCCCTGTATAAACAAGAGAGCAGTAGTCAAAGTACTTATGGTTTTCGTTTATTATCTAGTCGTTCTAACGGATAGATGATGAAAAGTTCCACCCAATGGTCAAAAAACAAAGTTCATTCGATTGAAATATAAATTTAACAAATAATCTTAAAATAAAACTAAAATTCAACAGATATCACCTTCTTTATGGCGGCGTGTCGCGGACACAAATAGTCCTGGTTCTGAGGAGATGTTGAGCGGGCTCTCAAAGGAGCCAGCGGGGTTGGTTGCAACTGTTGCATTCTCGTTCTTGCATCAGAACTGGACTTAAATCACTGATCTGGGTGGATGTTTCATGTTATTAATAGTGAAACTCGAAGGCAATCAGCAAATGTCCCTCTCAGTAAAAATGCTAGGTTTATGGACTCACAACTAACAAGATGTGAGTAACTAAGAGGAAGTTGAATACAAATTACAGAAATTGAAAGTTTTCCGCTTAGGAAGGGAAGAAACACAGTGTATTAATTGTGACTCTTTTGTTTGATATCGATTATTTAGGGATTACTATATAACTAATTATAAATAATGAATAGACGATAATGAATAGCAGGAATATATCTCTGCGCTCTCCAGTAGAGTGTCATTCAACCGGGTGGTTGCTAGGGACAACCCTCTTGGCAAAATGAGGTTATTCCTTCACATTAGGTGAGCGGGTGGTGCAGCCATATACTTTAGTTGAGAGGATTCACTTATTCTTCGTCCCGAAAAAAACATGATAAATGGGAGAGTTTTTACAATTTTCACAAAATTGTCGAATGTTTTGAAATATCATAGAAAGCATTCCATGCATAGAAATTGTTCGAGTATGTTCTCACTCAACCATAATTTTGGCACGTAAATATCAATAGATGGTCAAAGTATACCTAATTATGTATGCGACGCATATATGTTATGATGCTAACCAGCTGGGAACAGTGGGGACTGTTCAGTAATAATAATAAATATGCCGGAGTGCACCAACCAGTGGCCGTATTTTGTAAGACCAAGTAGCCATGTAAGTTACATGAGCAAATTTTGGATGGAAATTTATCAACTGCTGCTACTCTTGGTTCAACATTCCTTTGCACATTTTTGAAGAACTAAATGATACCATTGAAAACAAACAAAATACATAAGGACTATCAAACGCTGAGCCCGCTCATGTAACTTACATGGCTACTTGAGATTACAAAATACGGCCACAGCTTAACAAAAGGTGGAATCAAAGAGATTGGCTAGTTTCAGTATAAGGAAAAACAGATGGTCTGATTAGGGAGTCGCTCCATGTTAGATGAACAATGAATTATCTGTCATTCGGGGGTACATATCTGTTCCAACCGCATTACATTCAAAGGTGCGATACCTCGGTTATCGCTTTAGGCAACCGTAACTTTTCCAACAATTATTTACCTAGGATGGTCTTTCACTTTTTGCTTTGTCTGTAGACGGAATGTTCAACTTTTCAAACCCTCAAACCGTATCCCACCCATGACTACATTTTCACAATGTAAACACAATATAAGGTTGTAGGTGCTCGATTTGGTCCCTCTCTAATGCCCGGAGGTCATCCGGAGGCATGGCCTCATCTCAAGGACATTTTCCAGTCCATCGCGGCCAAGGCGGACGGTCAGCCATGCTGCGAATGGGTACGTTCTTTCGGTTTGAGACTATGGTTGGAGTATCGTTCTCAGGCCTAGTTATGTTTGTAGATCAAACTACAACTCGTAGATCAAAGTACAAAAGTTCTCCCGTTTCAGGTGGGCGAGGCCGGTTCCGGGCA
This sequence comes from Litoditis marina, assembly GCA_964036275.1. Classification (NCBI taxonomy): domain Eukaryota; kingdom Metazoa; phylum Nematoda; class Chromadorea; order Rhabditida; family Rhabditidae; genus Litoditis; species Litoditis marina. Next base: position 30,999,962 of record OZ038433.1, read on the forward strand.
TTTCGTGAAGATGGTGCACAACGGAATCGAGTACGGCGACATGCAACTGATCGCCGAGGCCTACCACCTGATGTCGAAGGCAGTCGGACTCAACCACGAACAAATGGCCGATGTAAGATACCAACCGGTTTTTCTGAAATGTCGGGTCACAAAATTTGGAAATTTGAAACAGTCTCGACCGAATACACCGTGTGTTTTTGAAAGCGGGGCGATGTTATTGAGGGAGGGCTGCTCTCAGAAGTCAGCGGCTGTATGGTAAGATCCTTTCTGGTGCCTACATTGGGGGAACTGGGAAAAATAGAAAAATTCCAATGATTATTTTTACCAACTAATAGTTGATGGCGGGGTTTCGCTTATTCAGCTGGTAAAAATGGAAAGGTTTGCTCGATAATTCGCTATTCACTGATCGATATTGAAATTAAGTTGATTCTAAACGTGTCAAATGAAACGAGTTGTTCATTCTTCTTCAGGACCCTTTTCCGCAAAAAGCGACTATCTTCATTGGTTACATTCAGCGTTCTCACTTGGAATTTTCTTGGTTTAGGTGATGCACGAGTGGAACAAGGGAGAACTGGACTCGTTCCTCATCGAGATCACCGCCAATATTCTCAAGTACAAGGACGAGCAGGGGGAGCCTATTGTGCCACAGATTAGGGATGCCGCCGGACAGGTACGCACATCATACTTTAGTATTAGTATACTAGAAGTGATTCGAATAGTCACGTAAGGCTAGCATTCCAATGATAAATCGTGCACTTTGTCAGTGCACGTTACTGAGTTGTGCTGTGTTTAACATGTATCACGACACGAAAGACGGGACCGTATAATGTTGTCCGGTTAGCCGAAAAAAGGACTAGTTTTTTCCCCCAAAATTCGGGAGCGGTGGGATCTATATTCAAAATATTTATGGTTTGCTTGCACCGACCAAAAGTGTGTATACACAAATTTTAAGTATAGCTGATTCTGCGCATGCACTCTTGTTCATCTGATCAGAAATCTAAATGATTTTGAACCACCATTTGTTCCAGAAAGGAACTGGAAAATGGACCTGCTTCGCTGCCCTGGAATTCGGAATCCCAGTAACCTTGATTGGTTTGTTTTTACTTTTGTAAACTCATCATCGCAGTTTGAGGTCTCAGTCGTAATTAGTAGATTTCAGACGCCTCGAAAACTTTTCACTATTGACATCTCTGTAACAGTCAATATACTTTTCATATTTAGTGACTTCACTTGTGGATATTTCAGGTGAGGCCGTGTTCGCGCGTTGTCTATCGGCGTTGAAGAACGAGCGTGTAATTGCCTCGAAGAGACTACCGCGCCCCACCGTCAATCCGGATACGGTAATCGGAGACGACAAGAGGCAGTTCATCAAGGATATCAGCAAGGCGAGTCCGAACATTGTGGTATATGAATAACGGCTAGTAATAGCTTAGTTATCGTACATACTAGGGCTAATAATCGTGTTCAAAAGTTCTAGTTTTGTACATTTTCGCGTTTGAAAAAAACGACAATTTGATATTACGGTCTTTAATTGAGTTTCAAATTCTCGTTCTCGTGTTTGGATGAGAAGCGAAGTTTAGAATTCTTTTTTTTTTGGAAATTGGACAACAATCCATACCCATCCGGAATCGTCTATTTATTTATGTACCTTTTAGGCTCTATACGCGTCGAAGATCGTCAGTTATGCACAGGGCTTCATGCTTCTGGCCGAGGCCAGTCGCAATTTCGGCTGGAAACTCAACTTCGGGGCCATCGCCCTGATGTGGAGAGGCGGATGCATCATCAGATCTCGGTTGGTTTACGCATCTATACGTTTTGTTTCATATAGTACATTGACTTTGGTTAGATATCAAAACGTTTCGATTCTCTTTCGAATACTCCCGAATGAGTCCTAACTTTCTAGTTTGTCTGGTTACAGTTTTTTCGACCCTACAACAATGGCATTCACCTATTGCCAGAAACTGCTTTTCTTGTTCTTAGTTTCAGTTAGATAACTGCTTGGGTGAGTTATATGATAAGGGCAATGTCTCCTCTTCTGAATTAGGTAAAGCTAGCAACGAAATTGTCAATTTACTTCTTGTTTTCAGTTTCCTCGGAGATATCAAGTCTGCATTCGACAAGAATCCTGAACTCTCCAACCTGCTTCTCGATGATTTCTTCACAAAGGCTCTGGTGGACACTATGGTTGGTAGAGAGTGTAAGAGAGAGAAAGAGAGCAGAGAGAGAGAGGGAGGGAGGGAGCAGACAGAGTGAGAATGTCAGTAACCCGTAGCCAATCCGAAAGTTATAACTGACGGAGTTTCGAAGGTGTGGAGTAGTATTATCGGTGGCCCCTTTTGTCTCGTATACAAAATATGTGCTGCTATAGTTTTTCGGCATATAATAGATGCTTTTCCCCTCTTACACATTTTTGATTTTTAGGATTCGTGGCGTATCGTGGTTTCGGCTGCCGTGAGAATAGGTATCCCCGTGCCCACATTCTCGTCCGCCCTTGCCTTCTACGATGGATATTCCAGTGAGGTAGGTATTTTGGTTGTACATTAAATGACTATCATCGCTTTCTTAATCAGAAGGAAAAACTCTCTTCAAAGAATGGGTTTTTACATGGATTCTATAGGTGGAAGTGGAACAGTGTCAGTTACAAGAGCTTGACGGTTTCGTAGGCTGATTGTCGATTTGTTCGTTTGTTGCCAAAAGTTCGTCAATTTGTAAGTCGCTGTAAACATTTTTCCTAATATTTATCGATGAAAGAGGCTAGATTTTGCAATTTTCTAGCTGTTTAGTGAAGTATTTTCGTTGCTCGTTGATATTCATCCCGTTCTAGGTGGTCCCCGCCAATCTGCTTCAGGCCCAACGTGATTACTTTGGTGCCCATACCTACGAGTTGTTGGCGGCCCCAGGAAAATGGGTTTGTCGTTTTATTTGTTTATTACGTGAACAATACTAGATTATAATTCGCAAATTTGCAGTATATGAAGTGAAGAATTGGTTCGTTTCTTCATGTATCACGTGATTCGCTCAAATAGAAGTTGTAATTAGGGACAAGCTCTGAAAATCTCGGCTGAATAGCCTATGAATTTCAAAAAGCGGGACTGCGCTACTTGATTGAAGTTGTACATTTCTTTATGGAAACTATATAAGATCCAACTAGAACTATATAAGATTACTGAATGAGAGAAGTTTGTTATTCTAAATAAACAATATAAAAAGTATATTCAGGTGCACACCAACTGGACTGGAAAGGGTGGTCGTGTTACCAGCAATGCTTATTCCGCATAATTTGTTAACTTTATGTGATTGTAGTTTTTCCTGTGATTGTTAGTTGTATTTTCAGTAGTAAGCATTGTTTTCTGGTTGTTAATAGTCGATCAATAGAAAAATAAGGTATAGTAAGATGTCTCTAATACTTCGGGCAATCTTTCTAGTTTGTGCTCACTTTTATAGCATTTGTGATAAGGAAAAGTATTCTGGCAGATTGTTCCATAATGGATGTGTTTTATCGCGATTATAAATGTGAACCGTTTATGTATTGATCATCCAAAGTGGTAATATAGTAATGGGACGAATTAATGAACATTCTCACACGTATGTCTATATTATAGTGATGTATCGAATTAACGAACACTCAATTAGTATACATCACAAATGAGACACACAGTATTCGTCCACCCACACATTGAAGAACAGTTGTTGCGTGTAATGAACGTGGTTGGCCATTTATTGTACCAAACCATCAATTGACAAGTTAAAGTTCATTCCACACATCGACAGAAGTCAAGTACAGTATATTTTAGTGTTCAGAAAATCCCTAGCCTGTTTTGTAGCGAACTTGACGAGAGAGTGCGCATATCAAAGAGGCGCAGACTGTCTGCGGCCTCAGTGAAGTCAGCTCTCTTTTGAATGGCGCAAATGTTTGAACTCAGCTGCGAGTGGGACGGCGCCGACAAATGTCGGCTATTTGAACATTTGTTGCTAAGCACTTATATTATTTTTTATTCCGTGTTAAGGTAACAATTACATGAGAAAAGTTAACTGACAATTCTGAAATCATACTGTAGTGGTCCTAGTAAGAATGAAAAGACTATATAAATCCAGGATGACTACGTCGATAGGCGTTATTCCTTTCTCCATCTCTCCATGAGCTCGACGAATTTTACTGAAATAAAGTATTCGAAAATATTTTCACTGAAATGACGTATTTTCAAAATTTACCTAATACACACAGAAACTTCCCTACAAACATAGTGAATTGAAACAAAGCGCTTAGCACTCTGCTCTTAGAGAAAAAATAGGGGGGGGGGGAGAGACTCAGCTGCGACTGAATTGCAGTGAGATCTAACTACAAACTACAAACACAACAGGCTCCAATATGCAGTTCTTCTATAGGAAACATTCTCGTGTGCATAGAGTTTCATTCAGTTTCAACTTTTGTACTCTTATCATGCTGGAAGCCCACGGAAAACTTTCATGAACGATGGGAATTTTATGCTTAAAACGCTAGTAACTGCCGCACAATTTAACGTTGAAAATTATTCTAGAAAAAATGTTTGTTTGATTTACACTAGTGTGCGGTCAGTGCAATAGGCTAGTTCAGTTTGAATCCTGTCTATACGGTTGCCCTTTCCAAATCAAGCGTATACGGCTATACTAAGTATGTCCCCCTATCCCGCTGTGTTTGTAGTTTTATCGCGTTTCTTATTGGTCGAACACATAAACCCTAGACATATTTCTAGTTCAAAGTACAAATCAACTCTTGTAATCCACTATAGATCTGTGTTTTCCTGTCACGGTGCAATTGTTAACATAACTCACCTTGAAGTTTGGGTCTGAGAAACGCGGTCATTTTACGGAGCACTTCCTCTCTCGTTTCCACTGAAAGGTCCTGAAAACACTATTTTTCTAAATTTTGAGTGAGAAAATGCTGTTTCGAAAAGTTTGATTGGTGTTTTATGTTCGTGTACCAAAACTTGCCACACTTCTCTACCATGTGTCAAAATATTCAACCTGAGCATATTCAAAGCTATTCAATTTGATAATTTCGGTCATTCTCACTAAAAATTCGCATCCTGCCAATGAATATTCCAGTTGTTTTTACCTTTTTGAAGTTCTCAATACTTCCTGCGAGTGTTGTTTTTGGAAATTGAGACGGTCTATTATTAATTAGGCAGACAATGTTCAGCCGAAAGAGGCAGATTTCAGTTTGTCGAAACTCACTTTTCTGAGTTACCACCATTTTTGACAAATGTAAACACATCGGGCCCCATCAAAAAACACCATCTCGATAAACCTAGAAACCTTGAAAGTGGCCTCTTCCAAACGTACCATGAACATTTTGTGAATTGTTCTGTACTGTGGTTCGAAGTCGAATTCATCATCATCTTCATCTTCTTCTGTTTCCTCACTCGAGGTGTCTATCTGCATGCCCGTCCAAAAACTTTGATAGGCCTATAACACAAAATACGTTTTAAACGCTATATTATAGTCATATTCAGTTTAAACAATAGTATTTGTGGTCATGACCACATTTAGATGGTATTAGGAAACTATATGCGAAATATGGGACATATAGTTTTTTGTAAACTAGCTGATTAATTTGATTAATTCCTTGCTGATTAATTTGAACCAATTATACTTGTGTATCTAGAACTTTTTGTATGGTCTATCATGAGTACAGTGCAATATGCAGTCAAAATTGTTCTCACGATGATTCAATAGCTTGTTGTATCAATACGTTATGGGCTAGCTTTTTCCGAAGCAAGTCTCTCTCTTTCACCAATCGATGTCCCTCTACAGTAATCTGTCAGATATTAAGAAGGCTATTTTTAACGAACTATTCATTATTTTGGTTCCACACTCTATGAGTTTTAGTAGTGAAGGTGCTGACGACACTACCACAATTTGGAGAAAATCGAAAATGCCAACATTGCAAACTTTGACCTGGAACTTTGAGCAAATTACCATAAAGGGTTATAAGTTGTGAGTACGATTTATTTTGTATCACTCTGCCGTTTCAGTAGTTTTCCATTGATTTTGTTCAATTTTCGTGAACTACGACTTTAGACATTCTCTCTGAAAACTCACTTTTGTCAAGAACTGTTGTCCCTCGTTGGATACTGTATTGTACGTGTCGAGGGTGGAATTCCTGAACGTCTCCAGTAGGGATCCAAGTTCTGGTCTCTGCTCTTTCACGTACGCGACATACTGAAGTTAATGTAATATTGAATTCATTAATACTTATTATGTAATTCATACAAACAGAAATAGTCAGATTACTATGGTCACACATGTATACCTCATGTAGATCACACATACATACTCGGAACGCGCTCTGTTAATTACAAATTCGCGTCTGGTTGAAACTGTATTGCAACAAATCTAGAGATATAGTGTGCCACGAAGAGACGTCAGACGACGAGAGGGAAATTCAATATCTATGACAGCCGCGCTGTATAAACAGTAATTTACTGTTTTGCAACGACGAGTTTTCTTTCAGTTTTCTCTCGGAAGCATGAGGCAGGGTTCATTACTTCCAGTCGCTGAATTCGGCAACACGCGCGACAATACACAAATCATGATTATCGATCGCGTCGGCTGTTGCCGAATTGCGCTACAGCGACGTCGCGTCGCCAACTGGGTGTTCTGACTTTTTTGTTGCCAAATCACGTCGCTGTCGCTCAATTCGGCGACAATTGCTTTTTTTGGCGGCGACTTTCTCGTAGCTAGACCAAGCGACATTGCTGCTGCCAATATGAGCGACAGCAGCAATTTGAAAATGCTACGCGGCGACTGCTGCTGTCGTCTAATTCAGCGACAGGAAGTATGAACCCTGCCCAAGTACTCGTATGCGTGGTATAACAGGGAATTTCATTGGCATCAACACGTTCTACTGATATAATGGTTTGACTAGCCGGTAAAGCGGAGCTCGCCGCGTGCCCGTCTAGTGGGGGGGGGGGGAGGGCTAGACCCCCCACGCGTGTAGTCATTTAGAGTCATTTAGATTAAGTTTTCTGTTTTATGATCATTTTTGTTCATGACGTCTTCTGGTCTCCAGAATCATATGTGTCTTTGACGTTACTTCGTAAAACATTGTCGTCATGACATCGTTGTGACTAGTACTTATTCTGAGAGAACAAGGAATTTCATTGGCATCAACACGTTCTACTGACATATGGTTTGAGAGATACAAAAATGAGTCGTTGGTGAAATGGGCAAAATTCATTCCAAATCAACACACAATCCTTCTGAATGTCAGGCGTTCCTAGACCATAACTCTGTCATTTACCGACCCAGCTACCTTCTCACATCTAGTGAAGTGCAAACGGAACATTTTCGAAGCAGACATTATAGTTCATTAACATCTCAATACGTTAGCATTCTTTTGGCTGCAATCATTGCATTACGGTGTGTGGTGCCCTACTCTGCTGTGTTTGTAGTTTGATCCCTGGATGAAAATTCGTGAAATGAGAGGGATCTCGAAATTCAACTACAATAAAGACTCGATCACTGCCAGTACCTATCACGCTCCATATTTCTAGTGACACGTTTCACTAACCTCCTTTGTGCTATTTGCCAGGGTGAAGTTTTCTGCAGCATCCATCAACCACATCACGTCGACACCATTCTCATGTAGGACTGAATAGAAATGCACTTGAAGAACGCCATGTACTAGAAGTCAGTTGAATAGTCACGTGAGGCTGTCATTGCCACGTTTCTAAATTTTGCTGTATTCACCATGTTTCACGTAACTGTGAAATCTACAAACAGTATACATCATTATCCCATCTCCACTGTCTGCGCCGGTAAAAAACGTTAAGCGCCGCGGAGAGTTTGAACAATGATCCAACTTTCTCTTTTGGTTATGCCTCGTACTACAGTGGAGTTCGTTTCAACCATCGATAGAAGCCAGTTACAGTACATTTTAGTGGGCGGAGTGCTGGAAAGTTGCCAACGTTTCCAACAGCGACCACCCTACTCAAAATAATGCATAAGCTGGGAATCGAACTCAGCTCGGCTAGGTGGCGCGGCGCACACAAGCAACCGGCCATCTGACCGTGATTGCAAAAACTGAAAACAGTGATACCCAATCATCTTTTCTGAAAACAGTGATACCCAATCATCTTTTGTTATCGCACAAAAAGTTGTTTTAATTACTGCCCGATTACTTGATAACTTTTTGAGCACAAAATATGTGCAAAAATCTCAAAATAACCACTTTTCGAAATTTTATTTGTAATGAGAAGACTGGCAAGTTGCCAGATCAATTGCCTGCAATGTAGGGTGCGCTCGACCAGCATGGCTGACTACTATCGATGGTTGAAACGAACTATAATAGCCTTGACAGTAGGGCATGTCATTTGAGTACAACTGCAACTTTGAGTAAATCACTAAAGTTGTCTTAACTTCTATTATCCATTCACTACTTCTCCTCATCTTCTGAAGTTGCTCAGAAATACAATATTGTTGTGGTGTCCAACGTAACGTAGCCTAGAATCTTCTTTGGCACGCTGCCAAGTCTCAGTGGAAATGCCCGGACCTATGTTATCAATACCTCTCAGCAGAGCTGTGAAGTCGACGCCGGACGCTTCTAGGACAGTGGAGAATCGTTGTTTCAGTTCTATCTGGGTGTCCACGGTCAGGTTCTGGAACATTTGAATGTTTTAGGTCTCATTTCTACACTCATATCGTGATTGTACAAAAATTGTTCCAGCCAATAAACCAGCCGCTTTTGTAGCGGCTTCAACGAGAGGATGTGCAGGTCGAAGAGACGCAGGCACTCAAGAGTGTCTGCGGTCTCATTGATCTCCATGCTCTCGTTGTTGTAGATATCGAATCGCTAAAATTTAGCAGTTGACTAGACTACTATCTATGGTTGAAACGGAAATGGGAATTACTGAAATGAGTTTCATGACTCATGAAGCTCCTCGTCTGCCTATTGCGCGTACTTTTGCGCGAAACTATTGAAAACCAAGAAATTTCTTCAGTTCCTCAATATATTTAATCACAAATTTGATAATCATTGGCCATTGTGATTTTCTGTCAAATATCGGGTTGATAAATTATTATTATTTCAACCGAGAAAACCGTCAAAAAACTCTCGATACGTTTGAAATCCACCCACCAGAAAAGCGAGCGCGCGGTCGTAGGTGACGTTCTCGAAGGTTTCGTAAGTTGCCTCGACGCCAGTTGGATCGAACGGAAAGTTTGCGTTTAGGATCTTGTGACTCTGGAACGATCTATTTGTAATTGAAATACGATCGCTTGAAGTGAAATTTTTTTTCATCTTTCCTGTCCCATATCACAGTAATTGTATTCTAACTTTACTCATAACAAAGTTAACCCTTCCTAAGACTTGGAAACTGAGTTTTTTTTCTCTGAAAACTACTCCCCAACACCAACACCTACACTCTTCACACGTTCACATCTCTTAAAAAATGGTTTTGCCAATATTGCGATTGCAAGTCAATTTCACGGCTTTCCGCAGCAACGAGAAAATGTGTTGAATTGGTGAAACTCGAAGACTAGGTTCCTTTGAAGTTTGACACATCTATGATGCTCTCAACACATCAGTTATTGAGAGTTATGTTCGAAATCGTGAAAGCCGAATCGAGTACCAACCAGTCAACCCGTTTCTGTTTACCCCGCTCTGGCGTATTAACTGGCCCTTAGGTATTTTTGCGATAGAAACACTACTTATATATAGAATCGTTAGGTTTGTTGAGAAAAGTGTTGCTGAGACGTGAAGTATTGTTCCAGTATTTTTATTGGATTTCTTATAGTAACCCACCTGTCTAATGTATTTTCTTGCTGCTTTTGAGAGTTTTCCGGTAGTCAGAGTAGAACTGTTGTTCGAAACACTCACGGACGCATCCTGAAAAATTTAGTTTACAAAGAGCATAAATATGGGTTGCAGCACGATCTTTATAAGCCTCGGAGTTCACCTTCGTCGATCGAAAAGCCGCGAATACAAATTAAAACACGGTTTGATAGGATGAAACACAGTGGCATAGGATATCGATCGAATTGTTTTTCGATTTGAAGTTGATTTGAATGTCACCGGGTTTGGTGCCCGATTACCCTGTGAGTTCACGGTTCACTTCATGAGATTATCTCGTGGTTCTCATGGACATCTCACCAAAATCCGATGAGATACAACATTAAAGTCCTGCGATTTGCTCACAATTGTTCAAAAACTTCTCATGAGTGCAAATTGTTTCATAGGCTGATCCCTTTCTATAATTCGCCTGCTTGGTATGTATGTCTGAAACCTAAATCGTGCACTTTTAGTCGAAAAAGAGAGAAGCAAATGAAGCAAATGCACTTTTTGTTGAAAACTGAGAAAAGCCGTGAGCGAACGTGAGCTGTATGCTTTTCATTTCTCATTGGCAGTAGTGTGGGAAGGGTGGATCATATTTTTTTAGAGAAAACCCTAGCGTATAGTAGATAGAACCTTTGCCTCTATGTTAAGAGAACCTCCTGCGCCCTAAGTTAGGGGGAACTTCCACGCCATAAGTTCTCGGGCTTGGGAGAACTTACGCTGTTAGGAAGAACAACTTACTTAGTTAGGGAGAACTTACGCTCTCTATGTTAACGGAAACTCCCGCGCCCTAAGTTAAGAGGAACTTCCGCACCCTATGATAAAGGAAACTGCCGCGCCCTATAGTAAAAGAAACTCCCGCGCCCTATTTCAGCGAAACGCGCTCTATGTTAAGGGAAACTCCCGCGCCATAAGTTAAGGGGGACTCATGAGTTAGGGGAACTCCCGCGCCCTATATTAGAAAGAACTTTTGCGCTCTATGTTAAGGGAAACTCCCGCGCTCTATGTTAAGGGAAACTCCCGAGCCCTAAGTTAGGGGAACCTCCACGCCCTATGGTAAAGGTAAAGGAAACTCCCGCCCTCTATGTTAGGGAGAAGTTTCGCGCTTTATGTTAGGGAGAAGTTTTGCGCTCTATGATAAAGAAGAAATTCCCCGCTCTATGTTAGGGAGAAGTTTCGCGCTCTATGGTAAGGAAGAAATTCCGCCCTCTATGTTAGGGAGAAGTTTCGCGCTCTATGTTAGGGAGAATTTTGCGCTCTTAAGAAGAAGTTTCGCGCTATATGTTAGGGAGAAGTTTCGCGTTCTATCGTAAGGAAGAAATTACGCGCTCTATGTTGGGAAGAAGTTTCGCGCTCCAGGTTAGGGAGAATTTTCGCGCTCTTAAGGAGAAGTTTCGCGCTATATGTCAGGGAGAAGTTTCGCGCTCTATGGTAAGGAAGAAATTTCACGCTCTATGGTAAGGAGAGATTTCGCGTTCTATGTTAGGGAGAAGTTTCGCGTTCTATGTTAGGGAGAATTTTCGCGCTCTTAAGGAGAAGTTTCGCGTTCTATGTTAGGGAGAATTTTCGCGCTCTTAAGGAGAAGTTTCGCGCTCTATGTTATTGAGAGAGGTCTCGCGCTCTATGTTAAAGAGAGGACTCGCGCTCTGGAGAGGTCTCGCACTGTTAAGGAGAGCTTTCGCGGTCCATTTTTAGAACAGGACCGGGAAGCTCTCGCCAGCCCGGAATGAAAACAAGGGAGGCGGAGGCGGCTTTAGCCGCCGGCGACCTTCCTTGTGTTTAATATATCCCACTGTGTTTTTAGTTTGATTTTGTTGCTTTTCGGTCGAAATGCGTGCATCTGGGGTATCATGATCAAACTACTGAAAGAATAGGTTGATGTTTTCACCATGCCTCTCAGAAATAATGCGCTGTGTCTCCACTATGCTTTCCATGGTAGTTCCTAGTTCTTGAATTTCTTTTCATTTGAGCAACTGCTGCAGTTTTTTTCGTAGAAAGTGATCTCACACTTCTCTGAACTAAAACATGAGCACGAAGAATTTCTCAAGTTGAAATAGAATCAAATGATACAAAATGAAACATATGTTCTTCACTTTGTGTTCTAACGTGTTATCCACAGAAACGATATTTGAATTAGAATCGTGAGAAGGCGAGTTTGTTCTGCATTTACAACTGTGATATTAAACCACTCGACCTAAAAAACTATATGACACAAACATCTGTGAAAAATTGTGAACTTGGTGATTACCTACCAACAGTGAACAAACTTTTTCTCGGTTTTTCCTAATCTGATTTCAACTCACTGATTTTAGCGCCGGCGCTGCCAGCAGAGAACCAGAAAATGTAAGAAGCACAATTAGTATATGAATCATCTGAAAAGTACTTGTACACATAAAACACGTATGTTTTTAAGCTCAATCTCCATACACAGAAAATAGTAAATTACGAACATCACAAGGTCATGGGCCCAACTACAAACATCAGAACTAAACAGAGAGCTGTTTCTACTGGTGTTCGCGAACTACTAAGTGTGATATTATAGTCTATTTAGTTCCGAAAGGAGATGCACCGCGACCTGGCTTAAAACGGTGCTCTAGACCACTCGGTCATCTGGGCTTGTTGGAAGCGCTGCGGGGCAGCGGCCCATATACGGCGATAACGAACATTTCAACTGTGTGCAAAAAGTTTCCGAATTTCCAAATGAAAACTTAAGCAAGTGTGATATTTGTGATTAGTGAAGAATATAATCTCTCATACAAACACTTTAGAAGGTAAAAATAAATCTCAACCAAAGAATAATTGTATGCGTAGGTTAAACGTTTATTTGGCTTTTCGAATAATTATTGATTGTGCCCTAATCTAGCAAAATGGCCAGCCGGCGCCCTGCACGTCGCAACGCGAGAGGTGGCAGGGATGCAGCAACACTTTGAATGGATACGATTCCAGTTAGGAACTGAACGGACTATACATGCGTGTGAAAGTTCGATGACGTGAGTGTGATTGCTAACAAGCTGTAACATGAGAGAAAGATGAACAACCGCTCGAACATTTGTGTATGCAAATTAATCAAATAGATCAGATCAGATGGCAAACAGTGATTGACAAGTGTGAATATCTACTGTAGAAGTGTGAGTAAGTAACTTTGTGTACTATAATACACAGTAGTGGTGAACTGAAAGCCCCGGCTATCTGCCCCGTTTATATCCACTCTGCCCGACAGTTGGTTCATGGCAGAAAAAGATGGGAAGACTGAAGATCGACTGTGAGCTCAACATAAGATTCTCGAAAGCCTTCATGAGTACGATTGCTAATACATCCATGGATGTGTTTCTCGAAATAAAATGACTAGTCACGTAAAGTTAGCCTTCTAATGAGAGATAGTGCACTTTGTCACTGCACGTTTCTTAGTTCTGCTGTATTTAACATATTTCACGTGACTGTGTCATTGACTAACAGTACATTCTCCGATGCTGTTATCTTAGGCGGGATGTAGGAGAGAGAAAACAGTTCGAGTAGACGTGTATCGAAACAAGTTCCTAGATACCTCATGTTTAACATTTCGTATAGCTTTCATTTTTAAAGGAGGGCAGAATGGAGAGCTAGTTTAGGTACCCCGGGGTACCTAAACATAAGGTTGCGCGCGCCAAAACTGATTAAAACATGTGAACCGTATGCAAATACGAATTGTCAGTTTGAATAAAAAAGATACCATTTAGTTTCTCTTGAGCAGATTTTTCATATTAACTTTCCTTTCTGTCCCCCTTTAAAAGAAACTGCATAGAGCTAACTAGAGGAGCAGGGCGAGCAGTTGCTGATCACTGGTCAGCGGATGAGAGAGTGTGTATATCAGAGACACGCAGATGAGCTGACCGTTCGCCAAAGTTAAACCCCCATACGTTCACAACGGTTCGACAAAACTTATAGCAATTCTCTACAATGTAGAGAACGTGCCAAAGAACAAAACCGCTTGTATTCCTGCTCTTTTTCTTGTTTTCTTCTTCTGAGCAGTGTACGACGCAGCTGTGCTTGTTGTTGCTCCTGCTATGTCTCTAGTTTGATTTCAGTGCACTTCATGCGGAAACGTCGCTCCACCCAACGCGTGTTCAAACCTCGCACGCAGCGGTCTTTCACCGCGGACAGAAGCTGGCACAGTTCACATCTCTCCTACTGAGTCTCTTAACGATGATGCAACCTGTTCTGATGAATTTTTTTTCCACAAAAGTTCCACGAATGCATTTCGAACACACTTGCGATACGACTCTGTTGCGAAATTTATTAACATTCTTCCATTACAATCACGTAGAAACACCGATCGGAAATATTTGTAATGATATTGTATGGAAGAGGTAGCAGTGGAACTGAAAAAAGACTATCACAAGGGCCACACAAACCTACACTAAGCCTCTAAACTGTGAGTCAATTGCACACTGACGTGAAACATGTTAATTACAGCATAACTCAGAAATGTGCAATTACAAAGTGCACGATGCCTCATTAGAATGCTAAGTTTACGTGAATATTTGGTTATAGGTTACGTATCAAATGTGTTTGTGAAAAATCCAGAACGAAGATCCAAAAACAAAATTTCCAGGACGTTGTTTCTATTATAAGATTTAAGACTGGTGTTCAGGTTCGAGATTCTGAGTTGGTCTTCTGTGCAGCGGACGTTTTTTCACCTTTTCCATTGCCTCTGCGTATCGTTCTGGAATGACGTATTCTAGAGCAAAATAAGCTCTTAACCAATCGTTAACAAAGTTTGCATCAAAAAGAGAAATATGGAATTTCAAAAAACTTTTGCTTTCTAAAAGAAAATTTGATTTTGAGAAAAGTTTAGATTGCAGCCTGTAGCGTTCGGCTGTGGCTCCACATTCCCTGAATCCTATTTTTTCCAGAGTGCGTCCTGAACAAACACCAAAGGTTCAAAAGTTGACAAGTTACATTAGTTACAAAGTTCGAACAAGCGAAATTTGTATTTCCAAGGTGTAGGATGAGATGAAATATTTGATGTAGTTCTATTTCAGTGAATTTCTTACTTTGATAGTCTTCATACCACAAAGACATCAGAATAGAGCAACGTATATCATTTGGGCTTGCTTTTAAAAAGCAAAAAGCAAAACTTTGGACATCAGGGCTTTTTGTAGTCAGTTATTCAGAAAGAATAACAAGTTTTCTCAGTTTTTGCTATCAATTATGAACATTCAATTCTGCCCTGCTGATAGTTTGGAAACCCGTATAGAACATCGCTCTACTGTAATGTAATTGGAACTCACGTTTGAGGTAGGGTCGAATAAACCAGGTCATTTCACGAAGGACCTCCTCCCTCACTTTTTCTGGCAATTGCTGAAAAGAACATCAAATGACAAAAAACTGTGGTCAGAAGAAAAATGATTATTTCCGTGGAAACATGTACATTACCCCGAGCACAGTGCGGCGAATTGAAAAATGTTCCCAACATGAGAAGCGCACGATTGCGCACGCGTGTATATTGCCCTACTCATCGGCTGGTAGTTTGATGTGGAAGTTTTTCGGTGAGCACTCGAAGATGATTTCATGTGTCGCAATCAAACTACAACCAATATTCGGTCGCTCTCAATATTTTTCTGTTCCGTTGCCTCCATGAACAGCTCAGAGGCGGATGCTCCGCTCGAAACGCGTGACGCTATCAAATCTCAAAGGTGACCTTTTCATGACACCTCTATGTGTAACTGTGCTTCTAACACTGAACGTGTGTTAAAGAAATAAGAAAACTAAACGCGTGTTTCTGGAACTGAATGTGTACTTCACCAACTGAATATGTGTTTATAAATGTATGTTTTGACTCAAAAAACAAATGCTCTCGTGTTACATTCAATCCTTCGGCCTGCGGCCTATGCAGTTGTTGCCCCCGTATGGCCCGCGGTTCTGCAATTGCAAGCGTGCGGTAGTGTGGTTTGTACCGGGTGCGTTAAACACTCTGCTTAGACTCAGAACGTGCCTGTTTCGGTTTTAGTATTTCGTTGTGAACACAGGATGCAAATATATTGTTCCCCTCTCGACTAAGCCCAGACAGCGCATTGCGCATTTGACCCTCGCTCTAAGTGGCAGGCGGTGTAGTAATCCGTCTCACCCCTCAAGAGAGGTTCATGGGTTACTCATGAAATTCTAATGAACACCTCATGAGCTACTCATGAGCTTCTGATGTTGCAGTATAGCAATCAATAGGAAAATAGGAATCGGATCTCATGGGAAGTTCGTGAAATACTGCTCATGAAGTACCTCATGATGTTCCGGAGGAATTGCTACAGCGCCTGTCTAGCGACGTACACTCATCTTCCGGTGAGCAGTACTTCAAATCACCTCCACTTCTGCTAATTTCCAAACGCACCATGAACATTCCGTGAATCTGTTCGTAGATCTCTTCGTTGGATCGATTATCCGCAGTCACCTCAGGAGAGTCTTCCTTACCTTCCCCAGTCACATACTGATAGGCCTATAACGGACACAATTTTTTCTTCATGTTTTTCATTAAAGAAGGACAATTATGTGGTTCAATTTCAACGGTTCAGTCCTTTAAAATGCAATACATTATTTAATTGCAGTTTGAAGGATCGTTAACACAAGATGGGTCCACATTATCGTCCTTCTTCAAACCCTCTCCAACATCCTTATCTACCTACACAACCTCATGATGTTCGATTACTCTAATTGGCTATACACTCGCAATAATCAAAAATCACACCCGAGAATAGATTATTATGTTTCAACTCTGCTCCGTTTTGCCTCTACATTCAGTTGGCACGAACTATACAAGCATGGAACAACACTCACTTCTTTGACGAACTGTTGTCCCTCTTCGGACAATGTGTGGTACTTTTCCAGGGCACTGTCCACTAATTGTTCTACTTTCGAACCAAGTTCTGGGTTTTGTTCTTTCACGTACTCGACCAACTGGAGCATATTGAAATACAGTGGTCAGAACTTGGATCCGCTCTTTGTAGAACTCGTCTCTCGTTCAAAACACTACAGTGTTCGTTTTATGCAAAATTTTCGTAGTAGGTAGCACTTATTCTCTGGAAAACAAGCGTCTTTTTCATTCAATCTAGTAAACAACCAAGTTGTACGTTCTTGAAAAAATACTGTTGTGGAATGAGATCACGTTTGCCTGGCGGTGTAGCAATCCCTCGAAAATCTCATGAGATACCTCATGAGCTATTCGTATGAGCTTCTCATGAGATTCTATTGATTGCTATGCTACAACATTGAAAGTTCACAAGTAGCTCATGAGGTATCTCATGAGAAACTCATATGAACTTCTCGTGAGATGGAAGGGATTGGTACGCCGCCAGATCTTCTACGGTATGACTTTCGACCAACTATAAAAAGCTGTAGAAAGATACGGTTATCCCACCTCCATGGCAGTATTAGCCGTGCGAATCATGTCTGTGGCCGCACCCAAACATTCTCGTTCGTCTTCGCTGAGGCCTGAATGAATACAGTTCTTGGCATTTCCACTGAATTTGACAGCGTGACAGCAAAAGTTTTCAGTTCGTGTTTAGCCACTTGAAAGAGAGCATTCCAAAAAAGTACCCATCGACGCTATCGGTTGTTCAGATTGATAACTGCACGTGAATAAACGATATTTCAGGAAGTGTTTGTTTACCACGAGAAATAAATTCGGAAGTTTACCATTATGCCAACGAGTCTCTGCAAATGGAACAAACTTAATTCTAGAACAAACGGGCATGTTTCACCCACTTATAATCCTCAATCGTAATATGCTCAAACTTCCAGATCAAAATTAGGTAAGTTTTTTTTGGAATTCATCCAAATTTCGGTAGTGTATACACCTTTGCTAATACAAACTCTGAAAGTTCAAAACCAAAATTCGCAATTTGCATTTATTTTGTATTCACACTTTTGAACTCATTACGATTTCAATAAATCATTTTATTCTATTCTATTCTATTCTAAATGAAAGTGGCTCACTGAAAAAGCCTCCTGAAAATTTGAAGGATTACTATAGAATGACTTCGGTGAAACAGGGCATATCCTGCGTCGCTCACTTTTTTGCGACACCGGGCGGGATCATAGAGCAGATAAATATACTGGAAATCAAATGAATAGTCACGTAAAGTTCTCTGTTGTGTTTGACATCTTCCACGTGACTCTGCAATTGACTTACAGTTCAACGCATGTTGAGAGTTCATAGTTTCGCCATTATTAGGGAATACTTTTGTGAAAGCATAGCGCGCTGTAACACATTACGCAAATGAGAAGTTGAACAAAAATCTCCGTAGCGCAGCATAGTTCTCAGTGGCGCGTAACGTTGTGCAAGAGTTTTCGGTGTCTAGCGCTTGTTCAAATGGAGTATCAAATGACTAGGTTTAGGGGACATTCACGGGAGATCGTGAGTGGTTCACTTGACTTTTGGATGGATAGAATATTTTTGGATGGTACACATTTAAGGGGCCGTTTCTCTACAATTTGGATCGATTAAAAAACATGAAGTCTCAAAATACTGCTCTGATAAGGTACTGATAGTCCCTTACTATTACACAAAAAAGCGAAATGGAAATCAATCGAGAACCAAGCCTTTTATGTTACGAGCCAGATTATCTTAAGGGCTCGCAAAACGTTTGGTCAAAAGATGAATTCGGTTTTAATACGCACGACTTCAATCCATAATTAAACCAGAAAGAGGCATGCCTCTGCCGAAGTGGTTTTTGTCGAGCGAGTCATTTTGGTACAACTACTTGACGTTTACTTGATTCTATTTGACGTTCATTTGACGTTTACTTGATTCTACTTGACGTTTACTGGACTCGATACTACTTGACGTTTATTTGACTTGACACTACTTGACGTTTACTTGATTCTCTTTACGTTCACTGGACTCGATTTTTCTTGACGTTTACTTGACTTGATACTACTTGACGTTTATCTGATTCTATTTCACGTTTGTACGTTTATTTGACGTTTACCTGGTTCTACTTGACGTTTACTGGACTCGGTTCTAGTTTACGTTTACTGGACTCGATTCTACTCGACGTTTACTCGACTTGATACTATTTGACGTTTGTTTGACGTTTACTTGATTCTACTTGACGTTTACTTGACTCGATTGTACTTGACGTTTACTTGATTGTATTTGACGTTTATTTGACGCTCACTTGATTCTATTTGCCGTTTACTGGACTCGATTCTACTTGACGTTTACTTGACGTTTATATCTAAGGTAACCAATGAAATGGCAGCATGGAACCATTATATTTTTTGATAATTACTCAATCGTTGTTTGTAGTGCTATCTCAGCACCCGGCATAGTTCAGTCTTGAGCCGGAACGCTTTGGGAAGAGCTCCATAAAATTTGGAGTCAGAGCTCCATAAAATTTGAACTCCGCCACGATGGTCTGTTAGCGCAGAGTTTATAAGAAAAATCTCACAGTCGTTGGGCCCCCACCTGAAAAAGTGGGGGCCCAATGACTGTGAGATTTGTCTTCTGCTGTGCGCCCCGTAGACAGCTACTCTCAAACGGAACAGCTACTGCTACAAACACCGGAAAATACTAATATACTCTAAAATGACTATGTTCATTACAAACATACAAAAGTCGTAAAATCTTTTTTCAAACCTGTCAACTAGAATCTACAAATCACAGATGTGCACTCAACGTAATCAGTTATAGAGTTTCTGGTTTTGTAGACAATGGTTTGCAGTTTTGGTTATTATTTCAACTCTAGGCATATTATTCAACAGTTGTTCTTATTTTCGCAGCTGTGCTTTGTAGATTCTAGTTGACAGGTTTGAAAAAATATTTTACGACTTTTGTATGTTTGTAATGAACATAGTCATTCTAGAGTATATTAATATTTTCCGGTTTTTGTAGCAGTAGCTGTTCCGTTTGAGAGTAGCTGTTTACGGGGCGCACAGAAGATGACAAATCTCACAGTCGTTGGGCCCCCACTTTTTCATGAATTTTTCTTTTTTGTTTACATGCCGTATGTAGAGAGGTGGTTTGATCTGTACGGTGGATAAAGTTGTTTTCTCAATTGACCGCTCGTCAAGTATTACCATCATTCGAAAAAAATATGACGTCAACATTGCACTTCTGAGAGCTTACTTCATCTGCCTTTCAGAATCCCAGAATACGTCATGTTTGAATGAAGTTTCATCGTGAATTGACAATTTTAAAGAAATGTTCAGCATTTGAAAAAATTATTCACGTCAATTCTAAACTTTTGAAAGTTGACGTCATCTGTCCTTCAGAATCCCAGAATACGTCATGTTTGAATGAAGTTTCATCGTTAGTTGACCATTTTTAAGATATTTTCATATTATGAAAATATATTTGACGTTTATTCTGCACTTTCAAAAGTTGACGTCATCTAGTCTTCTGAATCTCAGATTACGTCAATCTCAGATTAAGTTTTATCGTTAATTGACCCTTTCTAAGATATTACCATCGTTTGAAAATATATTTGACGTCAATTTTGCACTTTTCAAACATGACGTCATCTGGTCTCCAGAATCCTGAAGGACGTCACGAATAGAACACTTCATAATCAAAGAAAAGTCACGATGACATCATATTTCGATATTCATCCAAATCGGTCAACGTTAACCTAAGTTATGAGACAGTTCGATCCATCGACTTGTCAGAGAGGGTGAGAGAGCATGCTAAATGGAGAGACGCAAACACATTCCAAAAATGTCTATAACTTCAACAAAAACAATTTATTTCTAGTTTTTTTGCTCCGCCAGGGTTTTAGTAGGTATCACATGTCTTTCTCAATTGACAACAAAATCGGCTGAGTAGAAACCCTTAAACTGGGAATTTTCCCTTGTCACGATTACACACTCCGAAAACGTCTATAACTTTGACAAAAACAATTTTTTCTTAAATTGTTTTTGCTCCGCCAGGGTTTGAGTAGTTATAACATGTCTTCCACAATTTTCAACGAAATCGGTTAAGTAGAAACCCTTAAACTGGGTTTACTTTTCTTGTCACAACCCACACTTAACCGATTTCGCTCAAATTTGAAACACGGTTAGGGAATTAGCTATAGAAAACAAGTACATCAATAAAAAACTTTGTTTTGCAAATTTCAGCCTTTTTGAGGAGAAACTAAAAAAACGGAAGCGCGCATTAGCCGGACCAAAGACAAATCTCGCACAGCGCTTCGCGCTGCGCGCGATAAAACACGTACCTTTGTTTATTTTTACAAATAAGTGATCCATGCCGACAAATCTTCGGAATTTGTAGAAATCATTTATTTGCTCTTTCTGCAGATCGAGAGATAGATCCTGGAATAATTTCACAACTTATATTATTCTTCCATGATCAGATAGAGACACTACGTCAGTACATTGCTATGTTCATCTGACACAAGATTATTTCTGGATGGTACACATGACTCTCTATTCAGATCGTGCGGGATGTGCCCTGCGGAAAATGCTTGGATGTCGAATGACATTCTCACGAATTGCCTATCTCACGAATTCGACCTAATAGTTATGGGATCAATCATAAACACAAAGAGATAGAGCAGAATACACCTATTTTGGGAAGCAGCAACCCGTCTCATAGAAATCTACCTACCAGGAACGCCAGTGCCCGAGCATAAACGTTGCTCTCGAATTTTTCGTACGTATGGACTTCGGAAACACGGAAGGACAACGTTTTCCCCAGCCTCATACGAATCTGAAAATTGCGAACGAAAATAACGCTGTTTTCATCTGTGTGGATATTTCACGACTTAATGGGTTCCTCAATTTCAATGTTTTCTCGTAATTATTTAAATAGTCAATTTATTTTTAAGGATGGATGATTTTGTGGTTCAATCATAACGCTCCAGCAATACATTATCCAATTGCAGTTCAAAGGATCGTTGACACGGGATTGGTCCTCATAATCGTCCTGCTTTAACAAACTTTTTCATCATTTTAGATTTCACTCACGATTTAGGGCTTAAGTTTAAGCAAACCACCGTCCCTTGGGTTTTCTGTCACTAAATACTAACAATTAATACATCCAAATAAAGAGTATCAGTTAGTGTTGCGGCCGTACAGCCGTGGTCAATGAGGCTCAGGTTTGTCTTCATTCAAACCCATAGCCAATTCTTTCCACGTTTTCAAAAAACCAATTCAATTCAATTCCAATTCCAATCAATTCTTCAAAATCTCGAAATTTCAATTCCAATTCTTTCAATGTTTTCAAAAACCAATTCAATTCAACTCCAATTCCAACCGATTCCGACCAATTCTCGAAAATTCAATTCCAATTTCAATTCTTGAAGCATTTTTTCTGCAAAAAAGTTCGTAAAACAGTTATTACATTTGAACAAGATAGAACAAGACGAGGAACTGTCATTTTTCACACGTTCAATTTCAATGCTGGATCGATTCCGGACCAATTCCAATTATTTTTACCAATTATCAAGAAAAACCAATTCAATTCAATTTCATTTTTTTTCTGGCTGTCAAAAACCAATTCAATTCAAATTCGATTTTCTCTTAACAAATTTAATTCAATTCAATTCAATTCTTAGGAATTGGTTTCACTCAAAAACCAATTCAATTCAATTCTTTTCAATTCCAATTCCAATTCAACTCAATTCCTTAACCACCCTACCAAATTTCCATCGTAGTTTGGGGTCATTACGGGTGTTTCAAGAAATTTGATCATCACCACCTCGGAATGGAGCGCCGTGTGATGAATAAGTAGTGAATCAAAATCAATAAACAACTTATAGGCTTCGAAAGAGCAAAATCAATAACTCACCGTTCTTGGTGCGGGTGCTGGCATTGGCGTCCGATAATTAAACTGAGCATGAGCCTAAAGGCAGTGGACGACCAAGGGATGCATTACATATTAATTGGTCTGCGTCTCTCATAAACGCCATCTCTAATACATCGATGTGGCCTCAAGGAGCGTGGAAAATCCACCATATCTACTAAATGAACCAAATAAGGGCTTTCATTATTCTGTCAAGACGATAGAACCGGAATTGAAAGTGTAAACAAAATGTATCATTGAATTCGAAAAAGAGAAAGAGTTGTTAAATCCTCAGAAACGCGGGGAGAACCTTTTAGAACAAGACTCGCGGTAAAAAAACATCATGAAAGTGAATCATGCGTAATAATGTATTTTATAGTTCACAGGGAGGCTATGTTTCTAGTTTTATACCTGCGGAAGAGGCTTCACCCAACTGGGGCTCGATGCTCGCTTCCAATGGTATTTGCAAGGCGGACATAAGCTAGTTGCATCACCATTACAGTACGCCTTAGTCTATGGCCCGATGCATGTTTCATGCGAACATGTCGAGATCGAAACAGCTTCGGTCAAAAAGTAACTGATTAAGTTGCTGAATAAGTAAAAAGATTGGGTACGTGTTCAAGTTCTTCACATTCAGAAAGGGTGTCTGGAAAATTTTGGTATCAGAAAGTAACCTTCAACATCAGCGAAAACATATATGTTAAGCCTGACATGGTCAGAATGACCAACCACTACAATTCGACTTGCTATGTACTTTCATACAACAAATACTGAAACAAAACTTTGTATCAAAAGGTTCTATTATAAGAATCAAGTCTAAATCTGGTAAGGTTCGTGCTTCCTAGTCGGTCTTCTCTGCCGCGGCAGATTTCTTCACCTCTGCCATGAGCCGTGAGTATTGTTCTGAAATGACGTATTTCAGAGCTACCAATCATTTTATTCATATTTTATGAGTTTTATTCTCTAAATAGCTCGGACGTCGAATGGTTAGCGTTCGGCGGTCGCTCCACATGCCCGAAACTGAACTATAATAATTATGTTCCAGGGTGCATTTTCGAACAACGAAGGTTGGAAAGGAGACAAATCTTAGTATATAATTACAAAGTTCAAACAAGCAAACCAAGTATGCACATGGTGCAGTATGAGAGCAAATCGTCGCTGTAGTTTTATTTCGAGGCGTGTCATGTTTGTAAGACAGCGCGATGTAGCGACAGCTATTGTACCGGCTTGCGTTTGACCTTATACTTTTGTATTTTTTGTTGCCACTCAAAACTACTATGATCACGTCATTCTGTTCCAATTGCCCGTGCAATTGTGTAGCGGTAATGATATACAGCGTAAGTGCTGTTAGGTTGAAACCCCGTATGGGACAGTGCTATAAGATTTTTCAAACCGTGGACATCGTATCATCGATTTCGTAAGAGGCGGGGTTTGGCGAGAAGCCAGCCAGTCTGCCTATCATTGATCTACACACTATCTCAACTGTGGACAGGTACCCCCCCCCCCCCTCTTCGCTCAATCAGTCGAACCCTCTGCTGTCCTTATGATAAAAATGGCGACTATACTAAAGTGTTATTAGAACTCACGTTCGAGTCTAGGTCGAATGAACCAGGTCATTTTGTGTAGGACATCCTCTCGTGTTTTTTCTGAGAGTTTCTGGAAGTATATTCAGACAACAAAATCGACTATAATTAGGAGTACAATTATAATTCCCCTGGAATCATACGCCTAGCACAATGCACGATGCGGCGAGAAACTGAGAAAGGTTCCGACCATGAAAAGAAGTTAAGATAGACAAGTTCGCATTGTAGTCAAAGAATTCGGGTTGGAATTCGATTCCTGTGCATACCATAGACTTTGGGTTCCGACCAAAAAGCGAAGGGATCAAGCCACAATTACAACGGTCTGAAGCAGCATGCACCGTAATAGGCTTGTCTTGGAAATGCATTGAGAACCGACCAAAAGTTGAAGATATTCCAAGTGTTCTTTGTGAGAAATATTCGTGATATGGCATATTCATATTTCTCCTTTTTGTAACCCACCATAAACATCCCGTGAACATGTCCGTAAATCTGTGCATTATCGTATCGATCTTCCTCAGTCAATTCGGGAAAATCTTTCTGCCATTCCCCAGTCACATACTGATAGGCCTATAACGAACAAAAAAAACTTGGACGAAAATAAGTTGTTAATCTCCTGATTACCACTCTTCAACATCGCTCTGCCTGGATTGTCTTCAGTTTAGCTATTGCGGACTCGTTTTCTGCTTTTGTTCCTATCTAAATAACTTTCACTTGTTCGATCACATTCGTTCATTACACACCAACAAAGTTCTATATTTCGACTTCGGTTCGTTTTGTCTCTACGTTCAGTTGAAACCAAAGACACAAGAATCAACAAGCACTTACTTTTTTGACGAACGCTTTCCCATCTTCTGACACCGTGTTGTAGTTTTTCAGGATATTGTTCACGAACTTCTCTACTTTCGAACCAAGTTCTGGTTTTCGTTCTTTCACGTACGCGACTAACTGAAGTGGTTTTAAATACAAAAGTGATCAGCATTTATAGAGTTCTCCCCAATCCCACTGTCTTTACAATCCCACAAAAGAATCGATTTTTTTTGGCACATTGGCGAGGTCTCAGTGGGAATGACAGGAACTATATCAGCTTTCTGTACTCTCAGTGTTTTCCTTACTTTTAATTGAGATAAATAGAATTTTCACAGAGACCACATAGAAAACATTCAATGTTTCTATCGGTTGGTTTCTCGAACATATTAGGAATCCCTAACAATCACTTTCACTAATATCAGTAAACAAGAGAGCAATCATTTGTTTGAAGTTCGATTGAAACTGGAATGTGTTGAGTCACGTTTTTTACACCTCACGGTGCATGTATTCGACTTTTCAACCCCTTCCAGAGAATTAAGTTGATCCTGCCTCATAGAATAGTGGAACGTAGTTATAGTCGCCATTTTCCCCATAAAGACAGCAGAGGGTTCAATCGATTGAGTGATGCGGGGCAAGCGGTCGTTGATTATTTGCCAGCGACTGAGAGAGTGTGTATATCAATGATACGCAGACTGGCTGGCCCCTCGCCAAACCCCGCCCCTTATAAAATCGATGGTACGGTGTCCACAACGGTGTGACAAAACCTATCTCCCACCTCTGTAGTACTATTAGCCATGAAGAATTTGTCTGTGGCCGCATCCAACCACTCTTGTTCGTCTTCGTCCTCGCTGAAGCCTGCAATATACTAGAAGTAAATTGAAAAGTCACGTAAAGAACGCACTCTAGTGAGGCGTCTAGCTTTTTCTTTGCACGTTTCTGAGTTCTGCTGTGTTCACCATGTTACATGTGACTGTGCAATTGACCAACAGTATAGTATAGTTTTCGGCATTTCCACTGAGAATTTTTAGCAGCGTGACAATAAACTTCTGGCAACTCAGCAGACCTATGGTTTGAAGGGTATAGTTTCATTCTCATTGAGTTTCGTTGGTATCGTATCAAGATTTTCGGATGACTATTTCACAGAGAAAACACTAGTATTCTAAAAACCTTTTATTATTTTCGGGTGGTTATGGAACTGATTTGCCGTAACCTTTAACAGAGATTTGCAGATTGTTTTTGAGAGACTCCAGGGTGGCTAAAAATAGCTTGAAATAGGTATGGGCACCCTTCCAAGCCTCTGTGCGAATGGCCAGAACTATATTCAGCTCGGATTAACGCCGAATCCTTCTACTCGCGATATCCAATCGACAACTAATAGAATTTTACCTTAGGCCCTCCCCTTTTCATTTTTTTCTCGGTAGCAATTACATAGTGCAATGAATAATTGGGTGCGATACATACACCTCACACGATCGATAACTATACCTTACTCGATGTATCTGTCGCAGATTAAAAAAGTATGAACAGCCCCTTAGGACCGTTTTGTTGGTCGAGTAATCATCTTTGTGGTTTGCTCCTAGCTCACACCATCATTTGGTCACTGACCGAGAACTTTGGGAGAAAAATGAATTAAAGCATCCTCAAATGTGAACGCCACTGATGCTATGAATGTGTTTTTCTCAGAGTTTTCAAGTTTTTCGAAGTGGGTTCATTTTCATTCTCAGCCAAATAAACATATGAGTTACCGTTCATCATTTTTGTGACGTGTGTTTCGTCCACGCCGACAAATTTCTGGAATTTGATGAAATCCTCTAGCCACTCTTCCTGCGTATTGAGAGAGAGATTCTGAAATATGGTACAATGTTTGAGCAGATAGAGAAATTTTGCTAGTACATTACACATTACTTCATCCATGATAGAATAGTGGAATATTTCGGGATGGTACACATGATGGATCTCTTTACAGACAATATTTTTGCGCAATGGCTTATGCGAAACGTAACGTTTTGGTACTACAGTAACCAAACCACATGCTTGTTGGATGTCAATTTACGCCTACTTTGTGAATTCTACCTGAAAGTTATGAGATCAAACTGAAAACACGCAAATAGCGTTCAGACTTGCCTAGAAAGAGCAAACACTGTATCTTCTGGATATACACTTACCAGGAAAGCCAGTGCCCGAGTATATACATTGTTCTTGAAGGTTTCGTAGGAATCGACTTCAGAAAAAGGAAAGGAGAACATTTGTCCCATTTCCACTTGAATCTGAAATGTTCATCCTGAACAAGAATTGCCTCGATTGAGCGTTGCTCAGGCTCGTCTTCTTCAAATCCGAATTTTCGTTTCAGTTTGATGTCTTTCTATTTATCACCGCCTTGAAATGAAGCGACCGGATTACTAAATTAGTAAATGTGAACTAGTTAACATCGTGAACACTTGCGTTGAAGGAGGCAGAAACCAAAACTCACTGATTTTGGTGCGGGTGCTGCCATTAGCGGTCCGGCAAGAGTGAGGAGAAGAAAGAGTACGGGAATCATCTGTGAAAAATGTACATTCAGAACGAAAATGAGTTGAATTCTAATTACGTACACAGCCAATCTTGAATCATGAATGCACGATCAAGCGGCCTGGAGACCAAATTACAAGCATTGCAACCAAACAAAAAACCGTTTCAATTGCTCTATTCAGACCTAGCATGTGATTGTGATATCACACAGTTTCGCAAAATTCCCATCCAAGTGTGTTCAAACAGCATGAACAACTTGCATAGTGTGACAGCTTGAAAAATGTGTATTAGAAGCTATTCTTGACCAGGGTGAAATTCGTTTTATGAAACAGTGATTGCTAAGTGTGAATGTCTACTGTACTAGTGCGGGAAGAAATGATGTCGACCATAGTAGAACTGAAAACACGGCTAACTCCCTGTTTATATCCACTCAGCTGCGAACAGTTGGCTCACGGTGAAAAAAGATCGGGAGATGAAGACTAATAGAGAACATAACGACAAGACTCATGATGCGACAACTACAAACTATGCGGTCAGTCAAAAACATTTATCTCGTACCTCCGAACTCGCGATTCTAGGCTCTATCTCCTAGAGCACACGCGGTTTTTTCGTTTCAGTGTCTCAACGGGAAATAATGCGCAAAGCGAGAAGAGCCTGTTCAGGTAAAAGTATTGGCTTCTAGCATTGAATAATTTTAGGTAATCCATCCGTCATATAGTGAATGATTTTGTGAATTCAACTAGAACCCGGACAGGGTAGAACCTGAGACCTTACTAACGTCGCATCAACATTTTGCCATTTACCTTGACTACGTGGTCATCATAGTATCCAGATTGTTATCACGTACACTATGCTCAAACATACCAAGTTCGCAACTATGCTGCCAGAATGTGATCAGATTCTTGTACAAATTCAGTTCACCTCTTGCATGACTTATCTAGGGTGTCATATTTCGTTTTCTATGATGATTTCAATCTCTTGATCTCGTTTGCTATTATGACTCCAATCTGTTGATCCCGCTTCTCTTTTCTCACCAACCTTAGTAATACTTCGTGACATACTGAGTAGATAACGTGGAAAAAAACAGAACTGCTTGTTCTGCTGCATTTTTATTGGTTCGGCAGGATAGGCAACAGCTGTGCTTGTTCTCTGTCCTGCTGTGTTTCTAGTTTGATAGCACTGCACTCTAATAGAAAAAGTCGTTCCGCGTGACCAGCGTTCGAACCGGTTCATAGAGAGCTCACACAAAGAGATCAAGGGGGCTGTAATCATCCAAAGTCCTCACCATTCCTACTGAGACTCCTACCGTAGTAAACAAAAGGAGGCGGAGAAAAGATGCCTTGTCTACTTGCCAGCGTTTTTACCAATCAGCCGGTTGACTCAACTGGCAAAATTCCAAGAATCGAGAAACGAACTATAGCAGACGAAAACTGGCAAGCTAGATAAGTCATGCAAGAGGTGAACTCAAATTGTTTAGGAATCTGACGAATGACGACAAATTCTCATATCGCACTACACATAGGTATCTCAACCCTAAATCAACCCTAAATTGTAGTTTGATGTCGCTACACGCGCCCGTTCAATAGAAAACGTGGTCCAGGGCGCCCACTGGTTAGATGGAGAGATGAGTTGGTCCTTGCCGTGCAAAGTCCGCCCAATGTCCGAGACAAAGAGATATTGAGGATGTGCAGAGATAAAAATCATTGGAAAGCGGTAAAGGAACACCATATTGCAACAATATGACGTGAATGAGTTAATCTTAAAAATCTTAAAAAAACACCAATGATCCAATCCGAAACGATAATCATTTATTGAAGAAATTCATCTGTTTAGAAAAGTTGTTGAATAGTTCAACTGTACACTGGAGAAGTACACCTATAATTGGCGAGACCTAAACAAAAAATGTAACCCGAGGAGAGTTCGAAATGAACACACATACAACAATGCATTCAAAAATAATGGAAGATAAGATAAAGTATGTACAGAAAAATGATTTTTGCAGTAAATACAAAATGTTCGTTCATTTTATCTATTTCCGATGACAGTACGACTGGCGCTGGTGCGAACGAAGATACTATTGCCAGTCGAGGGCTGAGATGACGTGAAAAAGAAGAGATACTCGCGAAAAGCCGCCCGATATTCACTACTGAAATAAAAACTATTTTCAACAGAACTATTATGTAGGAGGTGTGATCATACTTTGGTATAGATAGTATCACTATCTCAAACAGCACGATTTGCGGCTCTCAGTTGCGAGATCAAACTATATACGCTGAATTACAGAACATAAGGCACTTCGTTTTGCGGGACTCTCATGATCGTCTCAACTATCATTGTACTACAGGTTTTTATATTTGCAAAAGTAAAATTTTCATTTCACCGAGAGATTTGAAAACCATCTCTTACTTTCTGGATACCCACCTAATTACGTAGTAGACGAACATGTTACTCGCGGCCGCTATGAGCACGAACAGTCCCGATGAGAGCTGGACCAACTGTCTTGCCTCGATGGAGATGTCGAGTCTCATCGATAAAAGGGCGATGGACGAAGTGACAAAAGTGCCGAAGATCAGGACCAACACGGTTACTATTATCGACTTGAAAACACTGCGAATGGGGCCCTCTGCAAAAGAGAAGAGTTTCATGGCAAAATAAAATACACATGTGTACCGAAAGTTTTCATGCTAGATATGTTAGAACATCCCCGCCAATGATATAACGTATGTCAAAGGAGACCCAGTTTGGGATCGAAAGATACAAACAGAGTTTATCTTTCCAAATTAAATGTCATATTCGGCTTGAATGCTTTTTTCCCAGGGCACTCAATCGCTGAACTTTTTTCCTGTCTTAAAAGAATGTCGCAAAAGGTTTTGAATCGACAAACTATCAATCACCCTGAGAGCTATTCAGTTGGGATGGTCATTTGTTTTTCCTCAACTACAAACTCACTGATCTTCTTTTTCTGCAGTACAACATATGTGATAGTGTACACGATTATTATTAGGAGTGTAAGAAGCACAGATGAGCCTGTCAGCAATTTCATCATGTCGAGACCAATAGAGATTGGTAGGGAACATTTACCGCTGAAAACAATGTTTTTTCACATTTATTTTCTTTAAATGTGTTTGTGCGCTAATATGTAAGAACGTCTGAATGACAAGAAGTTTTTCATGCGAACTTTTTCGAAATCATAAATGGGAAAAAGCAATATCCAGTAGTCTATTCAAGAACGTGGAGAAAGGAGACATAGTGCACGTGTGCACCTGATCGCGGTGGATGTGAGAGAATGAACTTGAGCCTAAACAGTGTTTGTATGGCATACAACCTACACTTGATCATCTGACTGTAAGTATCCGTTGTAACAGATATAAGCTGTAAAACAGATTGGTCCAACCAGAATCGATAACATATATACAAGAGTGTGCCTTCGAATTGATGAATAACTGCAAGGAGTAACTTATAAATATTGTAGAAAATTGTACAAAAATTATTTGTTACCTCTCCATGAACTCATTTTCAGGATGAGCAGTCTCTCATTTCCTGAACAATATTTCGAATTCGGAGGGAGCACGTGAATACTCAGACTGTCTGCGTCTTCTTGATCTAGCCGCTACTTGAGTTTTTCTGGTGAAGTACTGTATTTTTCATCACTCACCTGGTTGGAAAAACAATGGCAGTCATTCTGTCTAAACCCAGAAACAGAACGGTCAAGTTTGCTGGAATGGCACCCAGAAGTCCGGGAAGTTTGGCGAA
Source organism: Litoditis marina (assembly GCA_964036275.1). Lineage (NCBI taxonomy): Eukaryota > Metazoa > Nematoda > Chromadorea > Rhabditida > Rhabditidae > Litoditis > Litoditis marina. The sequence continues at coordinate 31,031,181 of OZ038433.1, forward strand.
AAAACATTGTCCTGAGAAAACATATATTTAAATTGAAGTTGCGAAAAGGGAGGCATATCTTGTTCAAAGGTTTAGCCTAAATTGTTAAACATTATACTCTCTTTTCTGATGAAAAGAGCACAACTAGCACTACGGTTAGCGTCCGCGTATACCACACAAGTGTAGAGGGTTCGAGTCCCACCATAGTTCTACATATTTACTATTTACATATATGTTTACATATTTATTGTTTCACTTCGCGTCGTTTCGAGGCGGTGATCATCATACATATCACATTATCGTCAAAACGTCTTCTTTTGCAGTATTGGTACTATACTATCATTCTATATCATTTATCATCCAGCATACGTCTTATAAACAGTCTCGTCTTCCCTAAAACTGTTTAGCACATAACTAAATTGTTACTCAGACACTGAAATCATACTTTTAGTCAGTTGTTCGGGAAGGAATAAAGGAGTAATAGGTACTGTAGAATGCAACAGGTCCATTCCACAAATAATGGCGATCAAATAATGACAGACCGAGCGAAAACGGCTGGAACAAAGGCTGTTTACAGTTGTATTCAATTTTTTCCTGGCTATTCTCTGTATTTAGGATTACTGGAAGACCGATGTGAATCATATTTTTCAGTTTTTTTTCAGGGCTCATACGTTTGTATTCAGAAATTGTCATCGTAGATCAAACTACAACTCAGACAGGGTAATTTCCTATCGGTTTACTTTACAACATTTTCAAACCTGCTTCTGAACGTGACGTATATCATGGCGGCGTTGGTGACAACTCCAAAAACTCCGATGAAAGCAAAGGGCCAAGAAATGAGAGAGAAGGCGGTTTGGGAAAATGACATTCTCCTGGAAAAAAACGATGTATTTAAACTGTGAGGCGCATCTAAATGTAGCGGGAAAAGGTAGAGGACACTCTGCCATCTCTTGGAGGACTCTTGGCTATGATTTCACTTTTTGGACCCAAACAATTCGAACACCTCACAATGGAGACTTACCACAATGAGATAGATGAAAATGTTGTTTTTCACAACATCTACAGAAATGCGAGGATCTTTTCTTGATTACAGTAATTATGTTACAACAACATGAACGTATCATGTGATTATAGCGTAAATTCAGACGTATTAGCAAACACGGTAATTTGAAATCGAAACGTAACCACTGTGTTCTGTTTGTCACGAGTTTTTTGAACAATCCTTTTCCCAGGCGCTCAAATGTTACAGGACTAGAAAAAAACTAAAATCAAGGGTGAACGTACAGAATGGGGTTGCTCATCGAGTTCAAGTTTTCGAGTTCTGAGAAGAATGGAGTGTCCGAGTTCGGGGAGAAATCAAGTTTTCGAGTGTTCGAGTTTCAAGTTCGGCCCTTAAAACTTCAGTGCAGAGCGTGAAAAACGCATAGAGTTAGGCGATTTTCTTGACGATCAACTGTATTTACCAGAATACAAACTAGATACAATTATATTTACTACCGGCAAAAAATCAATGTAATGAAGCTTGAAAACGAACTAGAATTTCGCGGTTTCTCTGCAGATAGGTGGTTTTCTGTTATCTGCCATGTGAATCATAATGAAGTCAAGCAATATATAAACAACGAATTCCAATTCAAGGAACAACATCTTTTTTTGTATTTGCAAACAAAATGATGCACAAAAAATTATTATCAGCAAAACAAAATGTTATCATCATTGACATACAAAAACGTGTTCAGGTTTTGACAAAAAGCTAATTGTGTTGCTAATTTTACTGGGTGAAAAGAAGAAAAAGGAAAAAGATCGAAAGAAACAATAGATCGTGTTTTTGTGAACAAGAGCTGTAAAAACTTACTCGCGGAAACTTATTCGCTACAGTTCTATTAATGTTTTGAGTATTTAAAAAATTGATGCTCACAACGGAGCTGTGTTCGGAAATAAATTTCCGAAAGCTATGAATTAGACATTGTTTATCCATCGCGGTAGTTAAAACCGTTCTCAGTGCGGAAGTGTATTAGCAAATTACACGATACAACTCTGTCAACGCACAGGAAATCAGTTTTTTGTGTGTGAAAAACATTAAAAAGGAGAAGCTCATGGAATGACTGTGAATAATCGCTACAAATACTACAGCGAATTTCGAATCATTGTGAATACATTCGTACATTACATTGTACATTGTGATATAAATACATTCGGCTTTGAAAGGAAATACCATCAGACTAGCAATTAATTTTTGCCTCATTGCAGATAACTTCACCGGACCCTTCCCAGGGACTACACGTATTCTTTCGCGTTAAGGTTTTTTTTGCACAGAAATGCATCTGCATACCTTTCAGCGGTTTCTGAACAATACTGTATTCTGAATCGGTGTGATTCAAGTATTCTGAACGGCAGCTCGAAACGAAACGTAATATGAGACCTGGCCAAATTGAAAACTTGTAAATGAAGGGTTCGTTTTTCTGTTCTAGATTAAACTGTGATTATGACAATACAAAACATTATATTCTTCGTATTGGAAAATTACAGTTTGTTCTAGAACAGAGAAAGAAGGTCACTCTTACCTACTTTCCAAATGGCCAGGTCTTATATGCAACTGACGTCTCAGACAAACTGACATATACCAATTTTAATTCGAATTAATTCACGTAATTAGGTTCACATAATGCAGTCTGATTTTACGCCTACTACGTAATGTTCAAGCACCCCGGGGTATCGCAATCACCAATACTGTCTCCTTTAAAACGTTTCTTCTGCTATCAATCAAAATAATCTTACCAAGTTTTTGTGCCATCGTTGATCGAAGTTAAAAAGTAAAAATAAAATAAACATTGATAGAAATAATGTATGTACCCTTCTGGATTAGTGTAAAACGATTATATGTATTCACTGTATACTTTGAACTGCACTTTTAATCAGCAACAATACCTTTTCCGCTCATATATTTTTGGTAGACCCTATGTAAACAAGTTCCAAGTTAAAATCGTTCAGCAATAAGAAAAAACAGAAAACAAAGTGAAACAATTATTTTTTTGTCCATGAGCATGTTAAACAGAAGAATATCAAAGGTTCCGAATTGTTAACGACACAAAACAAACTAAGATTCCAAAAAGTAAAAAGTATATTTTTACAAAAAGGTGTCTCGCAATCTATCAAAACAATAAATTGAACGAGAGAGTATTTCTACGAGGTGGCTGCACTACTTCTTTCCGTACATGTGCGGATGATCTGGAATTCAGGTAAGAATATACTGTCAGGCGTTTGATGTTTTGTCTTAAGGTCATTTCCCAGAGTTTCTGTCCGGTCCGTGAGTTGAATATGATCAAGAATGGGCTCTATACCCAAACAGTTGGTTGGCAAAACGTGTGAGGTAAGCAACGTGCTCATTTCCCTCTCTTATATGCCAGGTGGACTTTGGCAGCCTGCCAATGAGAGTTTGAGTTAGTTTTTCAGCAGTGTTGCTGTCAAGACGACTTGAATTTTCCGAGTTTTCCGCGAAATGGTCGAAAAGTATAAGCTCCAAAAATTTATCTAGCGTTTTGCAGACTACTAACTCAGTTTTCTGTGCTGAATGCTCAGTTATGAAATTATACAATTATGCGGAGCGCATCATTAAGTACTCAGAATCAAACTAGTAAAATGTCTCTTTAACAGCTAACTCAGCTTATATATCTCACCAAACACGTTGAAATCATGTTAGTGAACTCACAGGGAGCATGATAGTGGTGAACGTGGTGTACCACGGGCGCGTGATAGTGTGGCATAGGGTGATAATGTGGAACCGGGTGATAGTGAGCCATATGATGATAGGGATGATAGCCTGGAATTCAGAGCATGAGCTTGATTTTGATGTCAAGTTTGACATGCAGCTCCTAGTTTGAAGTATGTATGTATACTTTTTCTCGCGTATATCGCATGTGGATAAACAAGAAATTATTTTCATACATTCAATGCTTGAGCTAGATTGAGAAAATACACAAGTAGTCTTGCTGTCGGATTTTACGGCGATAATTTCAGCTCAACTCGAAATTCTACAATAACACATTCATGGGGGACAAACATTAAATTATAGTTCGGTCGTTTATCACAGTGCCATTTTCAAAACCTTGATCTCAGGAATAAAACTACACACACATCGTATTCAGGGCAATAAGCGATAAACGTGAATGCCTGCCTGCTCTAGAACAACCTGTGTAGACGTCGTTTTCACATGTGGCGGGATTATTACAGTTTTCCAACGGGAAAGTCGGGACGGTTTTTTATTCGGGAGTATTACGGTTTTAAACGGCAAAGTCGGAATGTCAATGAACTACCTGATGAATATAGTGAGAGTTTGCCTCATTTATTCATTGCATGAACAATGCGAGCGTACCGTATTGTGCTTGTGTTGACGTCAAAAAGAGTAGAACACAAATCATCGGAGCGAGCGAGTTCATAATGTAGCACCGTAACGAAATTGGAGAAATACACTATAATAAAGGTTCTCATTTCAGCCAGGAAGTGTTCAAGTTATGATCTCACATTGTTAATAACATATAGTTTCAATGTAAAAAGTCATGTGTCCAAATGCGGATAAACTATATTCTATTCTGAAAACACGGAAAGAAAAGTACTTTTCAACATGAATTGTGCTCAATATTATCATTAATATCATAATACCACAAGAAGTGTGGTTAATGTTTTTAATATCACACAATTAATGTTCACAACGTCACACAACTTTGGGGGATGATTTAATTTATTGTACTTCTTGTTGTTGCACAGAATCCGGTTTCCACCACCAGACGAGTGTTCCATTTCCCGAGTTGAGATGTGAATAGAAAAACAATTATTATTCAAAGAACACCGAAAGTACACAGAAAAAAATACAATCTAGTAAGTTTATTACATTCCTAACGTTTTCCATCATGGTCTAGTTCCTACTGGTTGGTAGACGGAGTCTCTCTTCGTTGCCCTGTTTCCAAGATCCCCACACTACGTGTCCATTCAGGTATCCTATCAGTTTTCCATCATGGTCTAGTTCCTACTGGTTGGTAGACGGAGTCTCTCTTCGTTGCCCTGTTTCCAAGATCCCCACACTACGTGTCCATTCAGGTATCCGGGTTGATGGACGTGGAGAAAAAGACGAGATGGAAAACCCGGGCCACGCGCGACTGGGAATCGCTGGTCCGTATTCCCAACAGGAATGCATGTTTCACAAGCAGTTCTCTCCCCCCTCCCTCCAAGAAGTTTCTCGCATGTCACTGGATCAATGCCATAAGAGCATTCGATAGTCCACCATGAAGTCTTCTATGAAGGAAAGGGACCAAGACCTCAGAAGAAGCTGCTGCTACAAAGATCTGTGATATGTATGATGATCACCGCCTCGGAACGAAGCGAAGTGAATGAATAAATATGTGAATATATGTAAACGTTTTAGTTTCATCATTAATGATTAATTTACACAGAAATACTTATAGTTGTACGTAGTGAGTAGACATATTGACTCAAAGTTCTGAACAGCGAACCATGCACCGAAATTAAGACAGTGCCGAAGAGTACGGAACAACTGTGTACCACAACACACTGTGGTTTCGAAATAAACATGTAATAAAAATACATACAGCATTCTGCCGTAATTCATTGAATTAAGTTGCAACAAGGCCTAAACTATGAAAAAATGAAGTGAATTATATGATGCGCCCAAGATACCTATTTTTTTTTGTAATCAGGAAATTATATTTATTGATCAGGTGAAGCGTGTGAAACATCAGACATTGATAACTGCAAAAACAGTCAGGTATCCCATGACTTGTTTGTGAAATTCTGGCGAGCCGTTTTGTAACATCATCAACTTTGTAAGACTACTCACTAAAACATATAAACAATAAATTCGTTTATCACTTTTTCCCATAATAGAGTGGGTACGGGTAGTAGGGGGTGGGATAGTATGGCGTGGGATAGTAGGGTGCGGCACGGTAGGGTGGCAGGTACGGCGGATATGTTTTCCTGACTATTATGACATTACGAATGCACGGTTGAGACTGGCAGCAGACGCAGGGCTCGCTCGAATCGCTCGCTTCAGCTGTAAAAAAAATATTATATCATTTAAAAAAATTTGAGAATATTAGTAGGAAACGTCACAGAGGAAACTACTTTTCTTTCCCTAAAACTCTGAAATCTTAAATGGGAGCGCCAGATCGATAGTTTTTATTGTGAAAAGTCACGTGTTCAGTGGCAATTACAATATCCCCAGTTGCGGAATTAACCTTTTTCTGTTACACCAGCTTCCACGCCAAACTAATCTCTCTGCCAAATTTCGGGTGCTAGAACTTATCCTGTGCAAAATTTCGTGAATTTGGTGAGATGTTGAGCAATTGTTGAAACAACGGAGAACCAGAGGTTTCATTCATTATTCCTTCGGGAATCATCGGGAAAATGAAATTTTCTTTGGCTCGCTGATAAAGTCTAAGTGGAATTGCATTCGAAATCTTGGGATGCGGAACTATTGTGGTGTTTCCGCAGTTCACACGACTTGTTCATCACTACCGAGGCTCCTTCAGCCCGCTCAATTGACGTATAATCGTCATTTGAAACTCTACTTTGCACCACGAAGATGTTCTATCACGACATTTTTGACAATGTTGAAGTACGCATGAAGCGGTCGTTGGAAAGTTTGAATGTGTACCTGTAGGAGTCTCATTAGGAATGATGTGGAGGGACTTATCGGAAAACAGACACACTAGCACTATAATAGTTCTATCATTGAGTAAAAATAGTTTACAGTTTTATTCTTTATTCTGTCACTCCGAGAAGGTCACTCACTCACCGGCTTGCATTGAAAATGCAATAACAAACAGAAACCAGGTAACATCTCGAAACTCTGTGACGAACCACATAATACAAAGTGACACGCAACTGAAGGACCGTCAGAAACTAAAACAAAACGAGAGAAACACTCGCCAACATTTATTTCAGGTCACAAATTCACTGTACAATACGATATAATCAGAAAAAGTAAGTACTATTGATTTTGTTATACGAAAAAAAATTATCAAGACGGCTGAAGAAAACTAGTTGAAATTTGTCCAGTTTATTATCAACCGTGTACTATAAACATCTTTCAATCTACTAACACAACAAAATCACAATTGAAAACATGAAACATGACAAAAAGCGAAAAAACTACAGGACTGGTCGGTTAAAATGTAAGGAAACTCACAGATGCTCGATCACATGAACATACAGATCACTGGCACGGTAGTAACCTAGATAAAACCTACTCAGGACTGTCTCGTGAGCATCTCGTGAGAATCTCAAGCGCTATACCGATTGGGAAAACTAACCGATGTACATAAACATGAGAATGAGTAATGTTTGACCTATTCGTTTTCAGACTACTGTTCCGTCCTTAAAACATGAGAAGGTATGCAAATTTTTTGTAAGATTTTTATATATTATTCTAACTAATATATGAATCTGTTGTGGAACTTCTCCTGAAAACGACGTAGACGATGAATCCGGTTGTTTGCGTACGTTTTCTTTCCGTGATCGGCATTCGTCGGAATTCCGGGTGTATCTGTGTTGACGCGATCGATAACTACTCCAGAACCATCGTCGTCGTACAGAGCGGCGTCGTAGTCGCCTTCTGAAACCAGAGAAGACAAGATTATCGGTCGTGGCTGATAGTGGTAAATATAATGAAATGCGCACACAACTACAGCGTCTATACTAGAAGTAAATTGAATAGTCACGTAAAGTTAGCATTCTATCGGAGAATCGTTCACTTTGTCATTGCATGTTTCTCATTTATGCTGTGTCTAACAGATTTCACGTGACTGTGCAATTAACTTACATGCTTTCCCCTCAAAATCTTACAGTAACAAGTCTTCGAGTAGGTAATCATATCCCGGTCGTATGTGAAACAAACCAAACGTTGTGTGGTAGGTCGCTAGGAATGACTATATACTCCATTATCGAACATTGGAATTTACAAAAAGTGCAATTTTTAGTGCACATTTTTCACGTTTCACGACACTTTATTATTCACTCACAGTAGAAGGAAGGTTCATGGTCTTCCTGTACAGAACGAACGTGCAGAATTAGAATTGTTCGCTCTGTTACGAAATCGAGACGTGTGAACTAATTATGAAGCCATTGATCATTCTACAGTACTCTTCATCACTTTTCAACGTTTTGACGGCATTTCATATCTTCAATGTGTGAAGTTGTGTAATATGATCTATATACCCATTTAGTGAATCGCGGTAAAGCTCTGTTCTAACTGTTGAGCTGGGGATAATTTCTGAGAACCGAGAGAAAACAGTATGTTTCGCATCTACCCCAAAGAATACTTCGTTTCAACCACTTTTAACCATCTACAGTAATGTGCTCCGACGGGCTGAGTTCATATTTTGGGATGCTCTCTAAATTCTGGGAGTGTCTTGTGCCCCTTTACCACTACAAACTCTGAAAGCGTGAGAACAAAATAAAAACTCGTTTGTCAGAAAGAGCCTTTTCAATACTGTAAAAGAACATCGATTGGTGAAACAAAGTATAGAAACTCACTCGTCCAAACTCCTGCAGTTTGAGCTGATAAAAAGGCGAACAAGTAGACAATCATTGAAAGCTGCATGATGAAAGACTGAAACATAGAGATTCGGATAATTCCGAACAAATTAATGGGAACAAAGGTGGGAAGCATGAAACTCGTCGAGAGAATTGAATTCCCAAGCGCGAAAAAAACGCAATTGGTTGCAAACTAGTCATAATTCAGTGAATTTCGTCTACGGAAAACTGGTTTCCACGTGCCGAGTGGTAGATCTGCACATTACACGTACACGAAACAGAAGGAATGAACACCGTCATGTGAGATGGAATAAACCAGCAATCCATGTTTAGGTTCGTTCACGATTACTTAATTGTTGCAGTCGTTTAAAATAACAAAGTTGATATATACTAGAAGTAAATTGACTTGAAAATGAATGTAAGCATTCTAATTAGGCATCGTGCACTTTGTCATTACACGTTTCTGAGTTTTGCTGTGTATAAAACTTTTCCCGTGACTGTGCAATTGATTAACAGTATAGTCCGCATAGTTCCTACGTAGTTGCTCATTCCAGCCTGCGTCTTCTCAAACATGCACTGCTTTTACATTCTGCGGGATAGAGGGTGGCGAAATACTGCGCTAAGCGAGAGACCCAGGATTGGCTGAATATTCCGGGATATTCTATCAAATCAAATCAAATATTTATTACACAGTGTGTAATAACGGAACGAAAGTTTGAAACGCGAAAGGTTGCCAAAAAGAGAATGGTGAAAAGAACATAGGTGAAAAAAGATGTAATAATATTGTATACATTCTATACTAAAGCGACTGTTCTGACAAATGCTCTGACTTAACTACCGTATCAATACCACAACCGCTGGGCTGTATTTCGAGACAGCATATATTTGTTGATTAAAAAAAGGGATGTCTTCACTGGGAATGATTAAAATAACACTACCTTCCCCTAACTTTCTTAGTGCTGATATATGTTTGTAGTTACTACCACCGCCTAAGTTTCTCAGAGTTTACAGATATTTGTAGTTACTACCACCACCTAAGTTTCTCAGAGTTGATATATATTTGTAGTTACTACCACCACCTAGGTTTCTCAGAGTTGATATATATTTGTAGTTACTACCACCACCTAAGTTTCTCAGAGTTGATATATATTTATAGTTTCTACCTCCACCTAAGTTTATCAGAGCCAATATGTATTCGTGGTTACTACCTCCTCCTAACTTCCCTCAGACCTGATATATAATTTTAGTCTTTACTTTTCCCAGCGGATTGGTGGATAATATCATACTCCTAGTAATACTAACAATAAATTAAAGTCAATGTTCGTTCGTTTAACTATCATAATATATTAAACAATTCTAGAAGAAAAAGACATCGATAATACTAAAAGAAGAGAGTATCGATGCATGCACGTATGACCACTTCGCGAATGTGAGCAGTACGGAGATTTTGTCAACTTGTTGATTCTTCTTTCTCACTGGTTTTCACACTGGGACCGATTATGAACCATGGACTGCATTCCGCACCAGCCACAGGATGGGAACTTACCAAACTTACCAAGTTGCTAAATAAAAAATGAGCTACATCAGATTACTAATTAAAACTTACAAGGCAGTTTTAAAACCTTACATAGATCAGTTTCTAGTAGACGTTTCTTGAATACTTTCGAGGACTTCGCTTTCAAAATTATTGAACTATGTGAAGACAGCATATTGAACCATCTCGAAGTCCGTAAAGAAAAGGAATAATAACGACTATTCACTTTGGTATTTTCAACATAGAAACAGTGACTACCTCTTCTACCATTGTGTAATCGATGGCGATAAAAAGAAGTGAACCTCAGAATACACTCGCCTTTGATAATTTTGAAAGCAAGCACAAGATCTAGAATAACTCTTCTGAATGCTAAACTTTTCATTCCCATAAGTAATCAGTCTAGCATAAGTAATCAGTCTTTCGTGAGATAAGACGATAATAAAGTACTCAAAACAGAAGGTCACATATACTTGAGGTGCAGAACAACATGTGGTAATCAAACTTGAGTGAAATAGAAGAACGAGCCTGATAAAATAAAAAGGAGGTTCACCTTTTGTTACTCAATTGCCTATATAGCATACTCAGCTTTGCGTGACACTTTTGTAAGGACTAACTGTTTTCCAATAGGCCGGTATCTTTAGTGCAACTAAATGTAAGTAATCGGTGCTCACGGTTAGTATAAAATGATCAAAAGCAACATCTTCGAATGATGCTAGCGAGAAAGCCATGTCACATGTTGTATTATCCTAACTAAAAATATATGTGAAGACTAAGATAGAGAAGCTTATAGTACTAACCACTCTCACAAATTACTTAGGGCCTGGATCTCAAATTGTCCAATTGTCTAATTGTCCAACTTCAATTGTCCAATTGTCCATCTCAAATGTCCATTTGTACAATTGTCTATTTTCAAATGTCCAATTGTCTAATTGTCTATTTTCAATTGTCCATTTGTCCAATTTTGAAAAAAATTCCTAATTTTTCATTTTTTTTCCAATTTCTCGATTTTTCTTTCTCGCCACACCCGGGGGTCATTTTACGCGTTAAAATGTAAAGTTCGACGGATTAGGATAAAACTTGCACAAGTGGGGTAATCGAATACAAAGATTACGAGTATGCAAATTAAAATTTGTTTCTCGCACGCAAAACGTGCACGCGACGCAAAAATGTCAACATTAGAGTTTGGGAATGAAACTTTGGGAGCAGGGGTAGTTGATGACGCTGATTTCGAATATCGACATTTTGTTGGAGGTTGAAGGTGGTGGAAGGCTAAAGAATCATGGTGAGCAAAACGAGTATATTCGAACCAATGTGGCAGGGATAGGGAAGTCGATGATGGACATAATGAATAATACGGGGTTAAAAGTGGTGGGGGGGGGGGGGCTAGTATAAATGTTCCAATCTCATTTGTATTGTTTCAAACTTGCAGAGAAGGTGCAGTAGACGAATTTTGAATATCGACACAACGTTAAAAGTGACGGGTGGAAACGGTGGCCTCAAAAGCAGTAATAACTTGAACTTTTGAGAAGTATTTGTATTGGGCTGCGGTAACCTTCAATTTTATGTTGATAATCAGAATCCCTATCGTCTACTACGCCTTCTCTACAAGTTTGACCCAATACAAGTAAGTTTGGAACATTTCTAATTTAGCCCCCCCCCCCACACCTTTAACCCCGTATCGATATTTATTATGTCCATCATCGATTACCCTATCCCTGCCAGTTTGGTTCGAAAATACTCGTTTTTCTCACCATCATACTTTAGCCTCCCACCACCTTTAACCTTCAACATAATGTCGATATTCGAAATAAGCGTCATCAACTACCCCTGTTCACAAAGTTTCATTCACAAACTCTAATAGTGACAATTTTGTCGCGTCGCGTGCACATTTTGCGTGCGTTGAACAAATTTCAATTTGCATATTCGTAATCTTCTTGTTCGATTACCCCAGTTGTGCAAATTTTATCCTAATCCGTCAAACTTTACATTTTAACGCGTAAAATGACCCCCGGGTGTGGCGAGAAAGAAAAATTGAGAAATTAGAAAGAAAAAAATGAAAAATTAGGAAATTTTTTCAAAATTGGACAAATGGACAATT